>BQNB010046874.1:0-43459 GCA_026074375.1 Tanacetum coccineum
AAAATGCCCTTTTCTGTGACAATTGTAGCACTTAATTTTTGATTTATCAAGTGAAATAGGTCATTTTTCCTTAAAATTCATGTTCCTTCCTGTCTTCTGAATGAATTTCCTTACTTTGACAGTCAACATAGCTACCTGCCATCTAAGATCCAATTCCTCTAACTCATCTTCATCAATCTGCTGAAAATCCTCATTTTCAAGTTGAGGACTGGTTGTTGGTTGTGCAAAGAAAGTGCATGCTACATCATGAGCACAAGGGGTAGATGAAACTTGATTAATTCCTCCAGCAATACTAACCCCAAAATCTTCACTGGCAGTACTAACTTCATTAGTACTGCTAGTGTTCTCAAAAGAAAGAAATGCCAAGTTCTAAGAAGTAGAAGTAGAACTTGAAGACCTTTTCATCTCATCTTCATAGACCCTAAGGTTGTTGTAGAGGTCATCAATATCAATCTCATCAATGTCTGGCTTAATTCTCATGATTAGAGCAATTTGATTCCATGAAGGAGGAAGACTTCTTAGGAACTTCTGGTTATTGGAGCACCATGAACCTCCAGTTGACTTATGAGTTTTTGGAACATATCATAAGCCTTGTCCAGACTTTCATTTGATGCAGTAGAAAAGTTTTCAAACTGATGTTTTAGAAAAATTTTCTGCATCTTCTTGGATTCTTCATTACCTCCAAACCTTGATTTGATTGCTTCCCAGAGTGATTTAGCATCTGCAACATTGTGAAACTTGAGGAGGTATTCATCAGGTATTGCTAAAAGCAAGATGCTCTTAACTCTTTCCTGATTCCTTTTAGCAGCCAGTTGTTTGGCAGTCTTAGGAGCAGGAGGAGCAGATGTTTCTCCAGTTGGTGCAGGCTCTTCTTCTAGATCTCCATTGACAATAACATCCCATAGGTTATGGTCTGTGTGACAGATATATTGTCGCATTCTCATGCTCCAAATATCATATTCTCCCTTCCTGATGATAGGGATTTTCATTGCTGTGATAGTTGGTGGAGGAATGTCTTGTTCTGCCATCTTATAATTGAGTTCTTCTTATACAGAGTTTCCACACAAGCTCTGATACCACTTGTTGGATCGTTTACTGAATAGATCTTAACCTTTAGCTTGTAAAAGGTTTGTTCCTTTAGATAATTCTAAAGCAACAATAATGAAACACTGATTTGAACACTATTGATTATGCGGAAACTAATCAATAATGCTAAGAAGAACAATATTAAGAATCACAAAAGAACTTTATATTATAACTTGAATCTGTCTAGGTTACATATTACAAAAACTATGATTGCTAATCGAACTCTATTGATCTGTGTAGAACTATATTGATCTATCTATGACTAACTATGACTAGGGTTCCTTTTATAGACCAGGGAAATCCTAATGGGCTTTAAAAACGCGTTAAGAGATAATGCATATCTATTCCTAATTTATCTCATCCATATCTCATAAGCAATACTAATACAATATACTAGCAGTACTAATACTAACTAACAATACTAACTATTACTGGCAATACTAACATTGTACTGGCAGTACTAACTACAACAAACTAGCGGTACTAACCTAATATAACTAACTGTACTAAGTCAGTAATGCAATATTACCACCACTTGAGAGATTTGGATAACGCACGCCCCCGACACGCACAGTCATATTCGTTAGAGTGTGATAGACCAAGGACAATGACTGTTGGCTACGCACAGTCATATACGTAGTCCTAACTGTAAACAAAGCATGTTAGGTGTAGGAAGTAGCGAACAAAGTGTAAGTGGGGTGATCGGTGACAGTGGTGTGTTGGAATCTGATGAAGCCAAATGATATGGGAGAATCTGACCTAAGTACCACCCGACGGCATCAATTGCCACAAACTCTCACCATAGGGGTACACTAAACCCTAACGACCTAAGCAACTCTCCTCTAGCCTTAGAGGGTGCCCTTCCTCAGCTCTGACTTAAGTATCGACTAACTGCAAAACCCTGCCTAAACCGCCTACATATTGTCATCAAGTAAAGGGAGGGCACTCGGGAGCTCTGAGCGCCATTTATGCCTGGTTGATAAGATCCTGAATCAACAATACGCTGGTGATAGATATGACCTGTGATAACACGGATAAAGGGTATAACGTAATTTTAACAAATAATCAATACTCAATTCACCACATCACAATGGCCCCTTATATATACACAGAACACAACAAACAACACACACACACACACGATAATATGAATATATATATAATATATATATAAAATATATATATATATAATATATAACATAACATTTGAAATTAGGTGTCCTAACCGTATAAGATGTATATATATATAATACTTATATATATATACGTATATATATATATATAGTACGTATAAGTATATCTATATATACATATATACTATAATATAATATTAGATATATATATATATAAACTTACATATATATATTAAAACTTATAAATAAATATGATAATATAATATATTCGTATATATATATAGTAATATACATATAATATATATATATCTATACAAACAATATATATAATATCTATACATATACGTATCTATAAGTATATTGTAAATAAGTATGAATATCTAAAAGATACGTATATGTATAGATATATATATATATATATGTATATATATATATATATATGTATATATGTATATATATATATGTATATATACATATATATATATATATATATATATATATATATATACATACATATATATATATACATATATATACATACATATATATACATACATATATATACATATAATATAAAAACGGAAATATACCCAAGATGTAAGAACGACAAACTAGCACCATCATGGTTTCCTCTACACAAAATAAGCACTTCAAGGTATCATAACATACCCTAACATATCTACTAAGGGCACGCCCTTAATCAACTTCACTACCAATCAATATGCCTACCAAGGCTCTCAGGGCATTATGCAATACATATCGTAACTACCCAAAATGCATCCTCAACTAACATCGCTACCCGCGACATATCTACCTAGGCTTCTAAGGCATCATGCAATAAAGAATCATGGCAAGCACTAGGCAATCAACAACATTCTAGATCCCAACACTCGCAAGTGTATTCTCATACCACATCACTACAATAAAAGTATGTGCTTTACCCAATATGTGCAACTCGCATACGAGTCAACTCATTTTCAGGCGGTCCTTACCAACCGCACATCCCTCCCTTCCCTAACATAGCTTAAGAAAACTAAAACCCCTCATCATTTCTTGTCCCATTGTAAATTAAAGCATATATATCAGCTACTACGCGTAATTTAGGAGGTACCATGAATTACTCAGGCTAATTAACTTTCGCCATGTTCGAGGTTTTATGAAAACTATAGTTTGGTTATAGTTGCGTTTTTACAAAATTTCCATTTTATAAAAACTAGCATTCTCTATTATCTTGGCTTGATACCAATCTGTTCACACCGCCCCCTTCAGCGTCAAACACGGAATCGACATAATGATTTACATTGCCACAAGATACAAGATCAGTAACGTACATTTGTTTTACAAAATATTATTTAACAAAATTTACAATTTTCGCAACTAAAAAACCCATTTTTTGAAGTGTCAAACAGTTTTAAATTCCATAAACTCCCAACTTTCCTCCAGACTTTGGTCCCCAATAGTCTTATTACCTTTGTATAACATAGTACAACCCAGAAAATAAACACGAAAATGTCAACAATAATGTTGGTGAGCTCGTAGGTTTTGACTCAAAACCCAGTCGTTGTTCTAATATCTCACACGGTTGGACAATTATGCTACTCCCTCCGTCCCATATTAAGTGTCCATTTTTGACTTTTTGAATTCTTTTTTCATAAACTTTGACCGTAAATATTTTTTTTTATGTTATATAATGCTACTGAAATTAAATACCAATGAAAAATACATTCGAAACTCTATCCATTCATATATTTTACATTGAGTATCATATAATATAAGAAGAAATAATTAAGGTCAAAGTTGAAGAAAAAAGACTTTAAAAAGTTAAAAATGGACACTTAATATGGGACGGAGGGAGTATATGACAGTGAATATATGCAAACAAACCCATGACTTAGCATCCCCTCTAATCATGTACTAAGACTTAGCATCCCTGAAACTCTTAATCACCAATCGCGTACCACAATGACTCTCAAGGGTTCGCAAACCTCCGATGACATACCACACCTAAGGCCTACCAGCTGGAGCAAATTAGGGTGAAGAACACATCCCTTGCCATGCCAAACACAGTACATGCAAGTAAGATCACATTACGCATATTCACATAGCAGTCATAAGCACATAAATTGTCCCAAAAACAAAACCACGTTTCATACAGTTCAAAAAAAAGTTCAAAACACATTTGAGTATCATTTTCTCCTAACGGAAAAACAATAAAAAGTGGGGCTATGAGAACTCACCTCGATAGCAACAGATAGCAACCGCACAAATCACAATAAGCAACACACAAATAATCTCAACGCACGCTCAGCAGTACCCGGCCATGACCTAACATAATTTTTTTGGGTAAAGGGTTACCCCATTAAAGTATATTAAAACCAAAAAAGTTAAGTACAAATAGAATGTGGCTGAAGTACCACACCTCAAGCTAAACAGCTTGAGAAACACCTAAAACTAGAGTTTATGACAGACCATAAACTCTTACAACTCTAGAGACAACTAAATTCAATTAGAACACATGACACAACTGAACAAGCTATCCAGCAGCGGCCATGAAAGATGAACTTCCATCAGCTTTTATGTTTTGAATTAAGTTAGCCGATTCATCATGCACATTTTCAACATGTTCTTCATCATCTTCTTCTTCATCATATAAGGCAGAAAAAGAATTAGACATGGAGGGATTATCTTTCTTAGAACGAGATTAAAAAGCCAGTCGTACCTTCAACATAGATTAATATTTAAGAATGTAATGGTTATCCACATAAGTAGCTCCCTTCTTTGGTGCAGTAGTAGTCGCCTTTGGCTCATATCTAACATTATGTTTAACCGAAGGACCAGTAAACTGACCAGCATTAGTAGACTTGGACTTACCATTCCTCTTCTTCTTTTTACCCACTGTTTGGAAACTATCATTAGTCTTCTCAACAGTAGGAGTAATAACATTAGAAGTAGTAACAATAGGAGGAGTCATCACCTTTTTAGGGCAATAGTCATAAACATTACCAAAAATCTTACATATATCACATCTGGGTGGCCTCTATTCATACTCAACATGGATGGTTTCTTTGGTGAAACCATCTTTAGAAAAAGATGGAATACCAATAGTAACAACATCCACAAGATCAGCCTCTGAATTTACCTCAATTAAACACCAAGCAAAACTACTCCTACCTCATAATTCAGTACACATTGAGCTTTGTGTATGAATCAAGCATAACAGTTTACTAAATGATGACGTATCAATTAGACTAATATCATCTCCTCTTTTCAACAACTTAATAGGAAAATCAGTGCGAATTTAAAAACCATATCTGAATGCGAGTCAATTCTTCTTTAAGCAATCTAGTATCCATCAACCATTTCTTGAGAATGATCAGAGATTTACAAATCAACCAAGGACCACCCTCCAGAACAGCCTCTATGTCACACCCCGCCCAGGCCGAAACACGAGGCGCAACATCATGGATATCATAACAACACAATGGTGTCAACAATAGAGAGAACTAAGGAAAAGGATAATCAAATAGGGACCTGTATGTCATGACAATACCCAACACAAGATAAAGGAGTCTTGCATTATGATGGCAAAGTCATACCACAAGGAAACATAATCTAATAGTCTAAACAAAATCAACAAACATCCAAGTATCAAACAATTCAAATGACATAAATAAAATCTTTAGGGAAATGATTCCCGCATATGCAAAGCCTACGGTCGTCACTAGCCCAGTTCTCTTCCCAACATCAACATCCTCAAGTGATACCCTGAAAATAGATGGCATGAAAAAAAACGTCAACAACAAATGTTGGTGAGAAGTTCATAGGTTTAAGAACCACGAAAATCAAAGCATATAAACAATATAATGTTATTAATCAAACAAAGGCAAGGATACTACTTCACTAATCATACAATTTAATGCAAATGTAACCAAAATGAGCATGGGAACGGAACGTGTCCCTCGATCCAACAAATATCAACAATTGGGTAGGAACATTACCCCCGATCCATTAAAACCGTCACTTCACATGGGTAGGAGCATTACCCTCGATCCCGATATCACAACAAATGGGTAAGAACATTACCCCCGATCCAAATACACATAAGCATTTAGCACGTAACATACAATAGCCAAGTAAAGTCCACACACTTTCAAAATAAAGAGACATAATTACAGTAATTAGAACACTTCAAATATATTTCCATCATTTCCATCCTTAATTTAAAAGCAATGTAAAAGAGGGACTATGAAACTCACCTGATGCTCAAGCAGCTTCCAAATATCTTACACAAAGCTACACAATAGAATATACACGTGTTACACGTGACCAAGATAAAAGCTCTAGTCCATGTAACACACCTATGATGGATGTATAAGGGTTTAGTTAACCATCATGGGTCACCCTGATACCATGCCCAACCTTAACCATCTCATTAACACTTTACACTAGCTACTTATAATTAAATCAGAATTACAAAATTTTAGTGTCTCTTTACCGTACTCTAAAACCCTACTTCTTATTACCTTCATAATATAATACCAAAAAATCACCCATGTTCATTTCTGAGTATATTAACTACCTGTGATTCCCAATATTACTTACAAGTGTAACGACTATAAATAAAATCAAACTGTCAAGAACAATCCTAATTCGTATCTGATTTGCAACCCCAAGCAAAATCACACTAACAACCATACTTATACATGCTTTTTTAGATGGTGACTATATTTTTCACGGGATTATCAATAGACATATGAAAATTAACTTTTGTAGAAAGGGCTAACTTAATTCGAAATTTTAAGCTATATGGATTTTACCTCTCAACAAACAATAGCCTAAATTCTGACCGTATTTACTTAGTTTTTGACCACTGCTTTTGTTGTAATAGCAATATTTGAATAACTTTCCCAACCTTAGAAAAACCATCGAGGCTGTGGATTTTTCGAAGAGTAAACTCTTTTGGCTTATTCATAGACTTAAGAAACATATTAATACATGTTTTTATCATCTAGATATCAGCCGTTGAACACGACCTAAAATTAATGCTCAAACATCCCTAGATTCAAGGTATTCGGATCTTTGCAAATCTAACCTAACCAATTGCATGAACAAACAGACCCTAAAAAGCCCCTAATCACTTCCTAAAACATCATTAAATATCATTAATATTTTGTATTTTGAAACCCCTAATGATCTACCAAATAACGTGGTTACATGATTTAAAAAGGAATGAACAAGAGAGGAAAGAATTAATCATCAAAACCTTCTAAAACCTAGTTGCTAAAATCTTCACAAATTAACCACCTAGTTCTTTATTTAAAGATATTTTTTGTCTTCTTAGGGTTTTAGTGGATCAACTCGTATGGCAACAAGAAGAGGGAAAACGGGAATGGGCCAAGTTTGGGTTTGGGTTTTAAATCTATATCCTAACAAGTCCTTGTCCAACACAAATTTAGTTTAGTAAAAAAATTACATTATATTATTCTTTCATTTGAAATCCAAAACTGGACCCCTTTTAAAAAAATATTTATTATATAAATATATATATATATATAACATAGTATATTATTCTATATATATTTGATGTGTCTATATATATATATATAATATATAAATTACATATATATATATATATATATATATATATATACATATATATATATGTATATTATTAATTATATGCTTATCTACATTACCTTAGTTTCCTATAAAAGCCTATGTAAAATTAGTAAACCTATTTACATGAAAACTACATACTAACTTTCTATTTATAACTTTCATTTCCCCAAAATACTTTTTATATTTAGAAAGTTCCTTAATAACTCTCATATTTCACGAGCCTAATTCACTTCCATTATGCTATACTTTCCATAATAATCCGACACATAATTATCCACATATTGACGTAGCAGTGCATGCAAGCATGCCACTCATTTCCATTGTCACTACGCGTGAACAAAAAAATGGAAATACTCTAGAATACCTCAAACTCATTCAAAATTTGAAATGAACACGCATCTTAGAATGAATTTATGCACACAGATAAAGCCACATATAACACGTATAGACACTTAGCCAACTCTAAAGGTATAAGTAACCTGATAAAAATCACGGGTGTCACAGCATCCCCTCCTTAAGGAAATCTCGTCATGAGATTTAACTACCCGATTCAACAGTACGATTAACAAATAACTGAGGATACTTAGACTTCATATGGTCTTCGCACTCCCAAGTGAATTCGGGACCACACTTTGAATTCCAACGAACTTTCACAAGTGATATCTTACTACGCTTCAAACTCCTAATCTCACGGTCCATAATCTCTATGGGTTCCTCAACAAAACGAAGAGTCTTATCGATTTTGATTTCATTCAATGGCACCTGCAGATTAGCATCCGCCAAACACTTCTTCAAATTTGACACGTGGAATGTGTCATGCACACTACTCAACTCCTCGGGCAATCTTAACCGATAAGCTACGGGACCGATTCTTTCAAGGATCTCGAATGGTCCTACATACCTCGGTGCTAACTTGCCTCTCTTTCCCAAATGAATCACGCCTTTCCAAGGAGACACCTTTAATAACATGTGATCTCCTACCTTGAACTCCAACAGTTTACGCCTATTATCTGCATAGCTCTTTTGACGATCCTTTGCGCTTTGAGCTTCTCCTTTATCAACACTACCTTATCAGTTGTTTCCTGTACCAGTTCGGGTCCAATCAAACTATTTTCACCAATTTCCGCCCATAGAACAGGCGACCTACATTTTCTTCTATACAATGCTTCAAATGAAGCACACCGAATGCTCAAATGATAACTATTATTATAGGAGAATTCAGCTAGTGGTAGGTGCACATCCCAATTACCACCAAAGTCAATAACACAAGCCCTTAACATATCCTTCAAAGTCTGAATGGTGCGCTCACTTTGTCCATCCGTTTGAGGATGATAAGCTGTACTCATATCTAATCGCATCCCTAAAGCTTTTTGCACTGTTTGCCAGCAACGTGATGTAAACCGTCCATCACGATCCGAAATAATCGACACAGGAACTCCATGCCGTGCGACTATCTCATCAAAGTACAACTTTGCCAATCTCTCAATGCTATAATCATCTCTCGTTGCTAGAAAATGAGCCATCTTGGTTAGCCATCTTGCTAGAAAATCAATCTCTCAAAGTACAACTATTTTTATTGCATTTAAAGACATTTTTCCAATCATCTAGAGTATTTATTCAACACCCTTTACTAATTTAAATCTCTCAAAAATTCATTTAGAACATTACCGGTCGCGTCAGGACCAAAAACACGAATTTTTGTTTAAACTCAACCGAACCCTTCCCATCATTTTTAAAAGTGTTCCAACATTCAAAATTTAACTTGACACTTTTGACTTGCCCAAAGTTTTCACTGTAACGACCTTTACAGTCTTTTACCGAATTTCACAAAAATGCCCGTTTTCTAATTAACCTTTCATTCCACTCAAACGAATACGTTTATCCCAAACGTTTCACCAACTTATAAATATTTCATTAAATAATTTTATTCAATCCACCTAAAGCTCAAAAAAATGCATTTTCAAATTTACTGACGTGCCGGTACGTGTTGCGTGACGATTTCTGCTAAACGCGGGATAACTTCTCGGAAAGCACCGAAAGACCACATAATCATTCCAAAACAGAAAGACGAATCAAAATTAATTCTCTTACAGTACCTATATACACTCCCAAACCCGTTAAAAAAAACCATAACCGTTTTAAAAAAACCTCAAAACTAGTCAAACTGAAGTCAACTTTTCCAGCTTTCCTCTCTCCAAGAAAACTACAAAAGTCAAAAGATATCTGATATAAAAAATCACAATAATTTATAATACTATAAAACCCAGAAAAGGTTACCGGTTATCACATAAACTATATCTTTAAATTGTGGATCTAATTTAAGTTAAACTACGGGTAAAGAATGGAGTTTAAAAAATAAAACCGCGGGGTAAAAATATAGTTGTTAAAACAGCAGGCTCAAAAAAGTTAGTTAAAGCCACGGCTTCCCTCTGACCTGTTAAACCTCTGGTTCACCTAAAATAAGTTAAAACCTCGGGTTCTATTTTTTTGACCCCGTTAAACCACGGGCTAAACTAAGTTGAAACCATGAGTTCAAATAACCTGATAAACCGCAGGATTGTCTAGAAATGGATAATCCGTAGACAAGAACACCTGGTAAACCGCATGATTTACAAAAGTAAACCGCGAGTTCTATAATCATAATGATATAGTCCCAAAATACTTTAAACGCATTTAGAATTAATTTAGACCACAACAAATAGGAATAGAACACATTTCATGCATATTTAAGCAAATTTGACCCATTTAAAGACTTATCCTATGAATTCAAGCATACTTATGAGCCTAACATCATATTTAAGGATTACACGTGTTCAAAAACATGACCTAATCATGCCTAGACATCCATATTCGAGCAACAAGAGTCTCACTTATGCTAACACACATCCAAACACTCCTTTTCATCTAAACCACGGGCAAGAACATAAGTATCAACAATTAGTGATACCTAGGTGCAAATAAAGGAACATAAGGCATAATATGATTCCTCTATACACTTAGGACACAGATCCAAGAACAAATGAACACCCCTACAGATTTTGATTGATTTTCGACCAAAGAATCATTCATATCTCTCAAATGGATACACAACAATCAACACTGTTTCAACCTAGATTCTATATACCTTAACGATCATAAGCCATATGGTTAATTATCCTAAAGCTCACTTCAAATCTCATGATCCCTAATTGGGTTTTGAGTGATTTTAAATGATTAAGGCCAAATCAAACTAATTCCCTTTATACGTGTATAGCTTAGGTGATAAGAAACAAGATCGATGTTTACCTTAAAGCTTGAAAATGATCTTTGATTCTTGTTTAAATGGTTGGCCGTGGTGTATGGGAGAGGAAAGAATAAAACTTTTAATTTTTTTGTACAAGTGAGAAGTAAACCGCGCCCTAGGGTATATCCATATTCATGTTTCAAAAATTGGCAAGAATACTCTTTGTGGTTTGGTTATGCTTTCATTTACCTTTTAGACTTTTCCTAAGGCATTTAAACTTAGGTAAATGGCAACTTAGGTCCTTCTGGTTGCTAACTTAAAGGCATAAGCTCTTAATTTGCATTCTAGTCCCTAAAAGATTGAAAACCAATACAATCAAAAAGCCTTTTAGTTAAAATGAATTAACTCCCCTTTATATTGTGATCCGTCATTATCCAAAGACTTTTTCCATTTATTCCTTGATTTATTTTGAAAGACCGTTTTAAAATATTATTTGTGAGCACTTTCTCCCCCTCAAACACAGACCCGTTTTCTATATAAAGAGCTGTAGTCTTTGTTTGAGTGGTCAAATTATCTTTTTAAAACGTTTGTGGTTACCTAAAAACACTGATTGTTTTGAAAGACAACACCAATAAAAATAAGATTTCTCTTATTTTGAAAAATAAATGCACTGACACGTACACTTATTTTATGAGACAGCCCAGGTTGTGTAGCAAGGTATACACAAACCTTTGTATGAACGTGAAGTATTTCATACCTGAGAAAATTGAATTTCCCGTTAAGAGGTCAAGTTCTCTTTTTTGACAATATACTTTCCTTTAAGATGATGACCGAGTTGCAGTCTGAAATAACTACAAACCATTGACATGTTTTGAAAACATTTAAAACTTTTGCTCGAATTTTATTTACAGCTCCATGTCTTTATTTAAAGACATTTCTAAAGCCGTAAATATTATCGATTCCAGAAGACATGTCATTAAACAATATTTTTGGATTTTCTAATTTTTTTTTATTTTGTATTTGCTTTTTGGGTTTTATATTTTTGTATTTTCTTCTTATAAAAGTTTCTAAAATTGAAAAATCTTTTTGTGTTTTTATTTATTTAATAATTTACATAGGATACTAGAAGAGTTTCCACCATTACTCTTCCTCTTCTTCTGTCAGACTTTTCAATGTTTTTGGGGACATGCTCTTCATTCCATGTCGGTTGAGTAGAAATTCAAATCTTTCCCTAGCTAAGGCTTTGGTGAAGATGTCTGCCAAATGATATTCTGTTTTGACGAAGTAGAGCTCAACCATACCATTTTCCACTTGCTCTTTAATAAAGTGATATCTGACATCGATGTTAGATCTTGAGTGTTGGACGTTGTTATAGCATAGAGCAATAGCACTTTTGTTATCACAATATAGAGGGATCTTATTGAATGCAACCCCATAGTCTGTCAACTGTGATCTCATCCATAGGATTTGGGCATAGCATCCAGACAGGGAAATGTATTCAGCCTATGTGGTTGACATAGCAGTGCTCTTTTGCTTCTTTAAAAACTAGGTGACTAATCTGTCGCCCAAGAACTACGCACTACCAGGGGTACTTCTTCTAGTGTCTTGACACCCGGCATAATCAGCATCTCCATAAGTTGTTAGTGCAATACATGTATCTTTCGAATACCAAAGTCCCATATTAAAGGTACCTTTTAAGTATTGAAATACCGGTTTTATCGCATGTAAGTGCTTGTTGATAGGCTTTGCCTGATACCGAGCACACATGTATACTGCAAATACAAGATCGGGTCTACTTAATGTAAGATACATGAGGGAGCCGATCATACCACGGTAACAGGTAGGATCAATTGGTATCCCTTGTAGATCTTCATCCAGTTTAGTTCTATCTACCATATGGGTGTCAACTAAGTTCACCAATTTCAATGCCATAGTTTTTTTATTAATTTTTTCAAAGCATATATCTCATGGGGTGATATGGTTGTGTATATTGGGGGCGTGGGTTGGGGGAGGTGTGGTGGTACTGGTTAATAAAGATGCCTCTAAGGCGTTGAGAAATTTGTAGTCCAAGAAAGAAAGACATTTTGCCCATCATTGATATCTTAAAATTATAAGTCATTATATTAGCAAATACATCACAAAGAGTAGGACAATAATATCATCTACGTAAATATGTACCAGTAGGATATCTTTGCCTTCTTTCTTGGTAAATAATGTTGGATCAACAACACCTTTGGATAACTCTTAGTATAATAGAAACTTCAACAACATATCATACCAAAAGCGAGGAGCCTACTTCAAGCCATAGAGAGCCTTCTTCAACTTGTACACGTGGTTTGGATTTTTTGGATCTACAAAGCCCTCTGGTTGACTAACATAGACCTCTTCTCGTAACTCGCCATTTAAGAATGAAATATTGAAATCCATTTGGTAGATTGTCATATTCTTATGGGCCACATTTGCAACAAAGATTCGGATGGCCTCAATTCTAGCAACTGGTGCGAATGATTCCTCAAAATCAATTCCTTCCTCTTGACGAAATCGCTTAGCTACCAACCTAGCCTTGTTTTTTGAATACGCCCCCAAATTCATCGCGCTTAACCTTGAATATCCACTTAAGATTAATTAGCATGATATAATCTGGACGTGGTACTAATTCCCACACTTGTAGACGTTTAAACTCATGGATTTCTTCTTGCATCGCTTCGATCTATGAAGATTCTAGCAATGATTTTTTATAATTCTTGGGTACGATTGAAGTGAGGAAAGCATCAAAGTAACACCACATGGCATCGGTTTGTAGTTGTTTTCTTGTTGAGACTATTCGAGAAGGATTACCGATAACATTATCCAACAGATAGATCTTTTTCCGTTTCCTGAGGTGTTTAAACGGTTGGTGGTTGATATGCACATCTAATTCAATGACGACTCTTGAAGTTGATTTCTTAGAACTTGGTTCTTGATTGAAAATATTGGCAAAGGGGTCAGTAAATTATGCGTTTAGAGGCACTTGTACTTCTACATCTTGATGTAAGACTGGTTCTTGTGAATCCTCAAGAGTTTGTGAAGTACTAACAGATGGAGCATCTTGATCAACTAAGGTTGAGGAAGGTATACAGGTTGTATCAACAGGAACTGGAGCAATAGCAGCAGCGGAAGGAGCACGTGATACAACACTTGGTGGCTGAAAATATTCATTAAACATTAATTATGAAGAGGATACCTATTCATTCTTGGTTTGTTAGAACATAAGGTATTGAGGGAAGATGGTTTTTGAGCGATTCATGAACTGATTGGTATCAGGTATTCATAAGTATGAAGCTCGGGGTTCCTGAACCGAATTGTTCAGAAGCCATATTTGGCCCGCCAACTCATCAAAAATCGATGGTGGATAGTATTCGATAATCAATCCGGCTCCCGTCTTTTGTAGATTCCGGTTAAGGCGTTTCTTTGTGGATAGTATAGCCAATGAGAATTCAAATAATAGCTTGGTTTTAGCTTACACAGATCTTACTGTACATTGAGTAGGGTAGATACAATGACACAAAAATACGTGAAAAAAACTTTAGGCCGGTTTTCGTCATGTAAAGTTCAGTAATGGGTGTTATTTTTTGTGACGTTTACGAATCAAATAGCAGTTTTAGGCATAACAAGTTGTTGCTAGTACTTCTGCCTAAAGATTTAATGGCGCCTTTAAAATTATCAGCATTGTACGTGCAGCTTCCACTAAAGTCCGGTTCTATCTTTTGACAACATCGTTCTATTGTGAAGTGCACGCAACTAAAGTTTGGTGTGAGATCTTGATATCTTCATAATAGGTCTTCAGGGTTTGATTGACAAACTCTATTCCATTATCCGTGAGAATATTACTGACAGTAGCATTGAGACAAACTTGAACCATCTTTAGAAATTTGATTATGAATACTAGAGTTTCATCCTTTGATCGTAAACATTTCACCCAAGTAAATCGTAAGTAATCGCACATCAATACCTAATATGACTTCGATCCCATTTTATACTCTTGATTCTCATTTGATCGCAAAGATTTATGTGCAACAAATAAAGCTTTTCTTAGATGGAGTCTTCAAACTTGGGCTTATGAGAGTGCTTCTTGCTTTTCCCTAATGAGCACGCAAAGCACAAGTATCTTTTTTCATAATTCATTTAGGTAAGGAGGGAGAAGGGGTGATGGCCCGGAAAGTTGCTAGTTAAGCCATCCGCCTAACTAGACCTTGTATGGTAAGTTAATAAAATTAAGTTTTTCATCTTATAGTCAGACATCAAAATAATAATATTTCATTATTTTGTCTTTTCGTTGAGTTTCTAGAAACTAGTTCGTGTCATGATCATAGGTATAAATTTTTAGCTTATTTGTTACGTTTAAGTATAACTGTCTATTAATTATGAATTAATGTTTAAGGAAAACAGTGCTTTCGTCCTTTTATCGAACTATAATGAAAATAAGAAGTTTCAAAATATTATCTAAGTGTAGGTTATTTACAAAAATTTCAGCATGACTCGTTCGTTTATAAGAGTTTCTCAAGGTTCTCAAACCTCAATTTCCAACACTTTCCTCAAATACACAATTCTGACAAAATGCCAAAATCTACATTTACGTGACGTTTTATTATTACAACTTAGTGTTGATCCCAGTTAACTTCTAATGATCAAATTCCTTAAGCTTGTTTAAGGTTTAGTTATGTTAGATAAGTCTAACACAACTTAGTTTAAGAAACTTTGTTTGATAATACTAAAGATTATGCATATCTAATCTTTAATATAGAAGAATATCTTTAGTAACACAAAAACAATATAATTTCAACAATAAAAGCTCCCAATATAATTATTATACAAATAATATGAATACTCTCCTAGTATTAGGGTTACAAAACCTTGAAGCTATGAATTATACGACTAAGATACCAAAACAAAAGATTTCTAGATTGTGATAATAAACTTTATGCCTTAGGACCTCCTTTTATACACCAAGGAGTCCTAGTTGATTTAAAATATAATCCTAAAACTTATATTATTCTCAAAGATCTATTCTATAAATAACAATCCTTATCTTATAAGTAATTTTGATCTTCAAGCAATCTTTATCTTTTAGCAGTTGTAATCTTTCAGCAGTTGTAACTTTGTACCAGCAGTATTAACTCTTAACAAGCAGTAGTAACTTATACACCAGCAGCATTAACTGTGTACAAGCAGTAGTAACTACTTAGAATATTTTCTTCTATCTTCACCAGCAGTACTAACGTATACTAGCAGTAGTAACTAGTAGTGCTAATATACACTAGCAGTACTAAGTTACACTAGCAGTAGTAACTATGAACTAGCAGTACTAACTACTTAGCATATTTTTCATTAGAGTTAATGAACAACACTAAGTTTTACTTAGCAGCAGTAATACAAACCTTAGCAGTAGTAACTCCAAGATCATCATGAAGTCTTTTAATCCCAACAATCCTCCCCTAAACTTGATTTCCTTCTCAAAATCACAAGTTGTCTTCATTGAAAGCTTCATTATCGCCAGGATAGGATGCTACTAAACACTTAATTGATCTTGAGAAGCTGATAACACATTCATTACTAATGATCAGCTTCAGACTTGCGCTTATTCCTATTTACATAATCTGTGATTATAGCAGGTGTAAGGGGATATCTCTTTTCTACCAGCATATGAATGTGCACATTTTGCTTCCTTAATGAATGTACTCTACATGAATCATATAGCTTCTAATCTAATACTCTGTAGTCTGATTGATTTTTCCATACTTGATCTTCAACATGTGGATCAAACATTGTCTTTAGATCACCCCATAACATTCTCTCATAGCCTACCTCTGGCCTTGTTGACTCATGCTTAGCTTTTACCAATTTCCACAAGGTTTCCAAATCTTCCCTGTCAAAGCTTTTGAGCATATGACTGAAGACTAAGTACATCTTTGAACATCCATCAGCCTTGATTATCTGGTAATAGGTTTTCTTCACTTCTTTATGGATCTTGTAGTCAACAATGCTTGGAGGCTTAGTTGCTAAAGGAATAGCATCAATTGCTACTTCCTCTTTATCAGTAACAACTTCTATTAGTCTTTGAAGCTCTACTATTTCTTTATCCTCATCCACCTTTTTCTTCTTAATACTTTCTTGTTCCAGCTCAGTGCCTGCTCTCTTTGAACTACTCTCTTGTGCTATCTCTGCTTTAGCTCTTACTTCACTACCTTTTGCTCTTACTTCACTGCCTTCTTCTCTTACTTCACTGCCTTCTACCAACTTTGTATCCATATCTACAAATGTGTTTACCCTCTTCATAGCTTTCTGAAATAACTTCTGAATATCATCAAAGCTTTTGTTCTTCAATTTATTGTGCTTGAATCCAACCATGTTTTTTTAGATAAGTAGACATTGTATTTCTCTTTTAAGATTTAGTTGGTGGTTTGTTCCTCATTTCTTGAGCTCTCATTACTGCAAAGTGTTTCTTTCTTGCTTCTAAGAGTTTGTAAAAAACAACTTGTGACCTTCCTTACTAATACTCAACTTCTCTTGTTCTTCTGCTTGCATTTGTTGAGCTATTTGATAATCAACATCTATCATTGCTTGCACATTATCCTTTGAAACAATGTTGGATTCTTCTTTTTTCAGCTTTCTCTCTTGCAAGTATTACTTCCTCATCAAATTTAGCTTGTAACTTTAAAGCAATTTCTTTCTTTCATCAGTCGATTAGTCTTTCTTTCTTCATAGGGCTTTCTCAGGTCTCTTCTACCGATTATTCCTATAACCCTTTCATGAACCATACCTGTGATGGTTGTTGAGAAGAAACTGTTGGTGTAGTTGCTTGCTCCTCTTCATGAATAACAAGCCCATTAGCCTTGGGTCCTCTGCTAGCAGCTGGTTAAACCGTTGTATGCTATCATTGTTGTTGTAATTTGTACTCTGCTCTGGTTTATGTAACATAACCTTGTCTGCCTTGGGTTTTGCACTTTTCAAAGCTGAAAGTGCTTGAGCTAAAGTAACTTCATTAGCACTTAAGTTCACATCTTTAGAAGCAACTTCAGTTTTAACAACCACATCATGATCAACTTCAGTTTCAACAATCACCTCATCACCTTCAAGATCATTTACCCCAAACATGTCTTCATCTCTGTGAACATTGACTAGATAAATATCTTCATTAGCATCAATATCATCAATCCTCCCCTGTTTGGAATGCATCCTCTTCACCCCAACCTTCTGCATCAAGGAATCACTCTCTAAGACAAACTAACCTTGTATAATCTTTTTAAGGCCATGATCTTGAAATACTTAAAAAATAGGGTAACAAAAAAATATAAAAAAAAATGGGTGATATTCGGGTCGGTGTGGGCCCCTCCTTTCTTCTCTAGTCTCTTCTTCCTTATTCTTTTCAAACTTGTAATTTCCTAAGCTTGAGAGGTCTTAGTTTTCTCTAGATCAATAACTCTATTTTACAAATTGATACATAATTTCATCAATTTCTTTAGCTTCACACTATCCTCATCCTCACCACATGTCGAAGTGTTTTCACCTTCTTGTGAGTAGTGGAATCTTAGAAAAGTTTAGATATCATTTCAAAACCCAGGTTGATCGAATATATCCCACAGGTTTCTGGAGCCGTAGTACCACTACGTAAACTAGCTCTTAAGGAACTTGGTTCATTAAGTGTTGCCTTGGATTGGGTCTTATTGATGTTACCCCTATCCTGCTATGCATCTAAGCTAGTAGCAGTAATGGCGGCCCTTTCTAAACTGTCATACATCTCCTTATAGACAGCCTCATCTACAACATTGTCTGTAGGACCATTAGGCTGAGGTACCTTAGTGTCCTTTCTCTTTGGCTTCCTAGGCTTTTGTTTCTTTTAAGGTTGAGATGTTGATGGTTAAATAATGGTGGGTATATGAATAGTGATCATAGATTTCTGAATCTTCACTTATTTCTTCTTGAGCATAGGTCCTTAAAGTTATAACTTTGGAATAATGACATTTTCAGCCCCTCTAGTTATAAATTTTAGAAAGTTATGATATATACCCTATGCATGAAAACATTTGCAAATCAAGTCCAAAAAGCCATGCAAGCTTATTTTAGGGTTTCAAATGATATTTGCAGGTTATAGCTTATTAGAATAAGCTAAAATAAGATGTTCTAACGTAACAAAAGTTTAGAAAAAGGATTCGTTAGCTAAAAAATCAAAATGGGTCATTTTTAGGGTTTTAATAAAAAACGCATGGGTTTGAGGATTCAAGGCTTTAACAAGAGTTCATATATGATCTTAAGAGTATTATGAACATTCTAGTACATATTATAAGATTATTGAACAAGAATTTGAGCTTACTTGAGCTAGAAATGGGTTGAAATGGGTTTTTCGGGTTCGTACGCCTAGATATGGATTTAAGACCTTCCTTCTCTTGAGTCTTGGCTTGTATTCTGATCTTAGGGACCTTCTACTTCTTCCTTGGCCTGATTTAGAACTCCATTTGAGTGGTGATGAGTTTTTGAGGTGTGTTTGAGGTAGTGTGTATGTTTCGGCTATATATAGGGGTTAAATGACCCTTAGTGCCCAAGTTAACTTGGTGTAAGGATCAAGGTAGACAATCAACACCTTCAGCATCTTCCAGGTAAAGATCTCTTCTTACAGTGGATTCGGTTATGATTACTTTCTTCCCATCCACTAGGGCTTGTAACTGTACTTCCTCATTAACAATTTTCGCCTTTACAGTAACCCAGAATTGTTCAATGCACGAAGTATATATAGTAGGATTGATCGTTAGTGCATACTTGATAGGGTTTGCATTCAGAAAATCAACAATTTGCTCAAACCCTTTACTTTTAGCGGGTTTAGATAAAAACGCGACCATGTTGTGAGTATCAGCAAACTTTAGAGTCTACATTGTGTTGGGTTTTGATGATGAATGATAAAGTTGAGTTAGTGTTTGTGATTAGAGAGTATATGATTGAATGAAATCAATTAAATGAGTGATTGAAATCCTTAATTTAAGTATTTATGAAGATACCCTCAACAGCATTAACGTTCAATAGCAGTAGTAAGTTATGCATGGCAGCATTAACTTTCTTCAGCAGTAGTAAGTTATGCCTAGCAGCATTAACTTATGCCTAACAACATTAAGTTATGCCTAGCAGCATTAACTTTGAGTCACCAGCATTAACTTTCAATTCCATTCCAAACACTCTGTCTGTTTTTAATATATTCAACTCTCTTTCTATTTTTCAACTCACCACTTATCTTAATTCTTTTACTCACCAAAACTCTCTGTCTGTTTTTATTCCACACATCTCCTTTTCTGTTTTTATTCTCACCAACTCTCTCAATTCTTTTTCTCACCAAATCTCTCTGTCTGTTTTTACACATCTCTCTTTCTGTTTTTATTCTTTCCACAACTCTCAATTCTAGTATAACTAGCAGCACTAATTATACTTAATAGCAAAAACTTTTGATGACATAAATAACAGTACTAATTCATACAAAACTCTACAAAACATAAAGAGATAAAAGATTTTAAAGATTTAACATTCCAATACTAGTAGTCAAATATTGAAATCTACTTACATCAAAAGCTTTTGTAAGCAAATCTGCAACATTTTTGTCAGTATGGATTTTGACCATTTGAATCAATTTCTTTTCATTACAATCTCTAATAAAATGATGTCTAATCTCTATATGCTTTGTTTTTGAATGAAAAACATGATTTTTAATTATGCAAATAGTACTGTTATTATCAATAAAGTTCTTGGTATGCAAGAAGTTATACCCATAATCAGGTAATTGATTCTGAATCCAAAGCACTTGTCCACAACAACTTGAAGCAGCACATATTCAGCTTCTATTATTGAATTTGCAACCACAATCTGTTTCTTGGATTGCAATGAAATCAATCTACACCTAAGGAATTGACAACCTCCGGTTGTGGACTTCCTATCCAAGCTTGCTTTAGCATAATCACTATCAGTGTATGCTACCAAATCAAAAGGTGAATCTTTTAGATACCAAAGGCCTAATGTAGGTTGACCTTTTAAGTATCTAAAAATTCTTTTCACATCATGAAGGTGTGACACTTTTGGGTTAACTTGGTATCTTGCACAGGCACACACTGCAAACATAATATCAGGTCTTGAAGAAGTAAGATACAATCCTTTTAACAGCATGAAGATGTGAAACCTTTGGATTGACTTGGTATCTAGCACATGCACACACTACAAACATGATGTCATGTCTTGAAAATGTAAGATACATCAATGAACCAATCATTGACCTATACATATGAACATCCACTTCTTCACCATTTTCATCCTTGAGCAAAGGCTTTTGAGTTTCTATTGGTGTGCTAGCAGTCTTGACTTCTATAAACCCAAATTTCTTTAGAATTTTACCAACATATTTATCTTGACTAATAAATATGCCATCCTTCTTTTGCTGCATTTGTAATCTCAAAAAGAATGTAAAATCTCCCATAGAACTCATCTGAAATTTCTTATGCATCAGCTTCTCAAATTCAATGCATAACTCCTTTGTTGAACCAAAGATGATATCATCCACATAAACTTGGACCAGCAAAATATCACCTTTGTACCTTTTGATGAATAAGGTTTTGTCAATTTTCCCTCTTTGAAACTCATTGTCCAACAGATATGTTGACAAGGTTTCATACCAAGCTCTAGGAGCTTGATGTAGTCCATACAGTGCTTTTTTAACCTTGTATACTCTAGGAAAGTCTGGATCTTCAAATCCTGGTGGTTGGTATACATACACCTCTTCTTGAATCTTCCCATAGAGAAAAGCATTTTTTACATCCATTTGATACACTACACAATCTTTAAATGAAGCATAAGCTAAAAATAGCCTAATTGCTTTCAATTCTAGAACCAGGGGCAAACACTTCATCATAGTCAATCTCTTCTTCTTGTGTGTATCCTTAAGCAACCAATCTTGCTTTATTTCTTATCACAATTCCTCTTCCATCCTTTTTATTCTTGAAAACCCATTTAGTGCTTATAGCCCTTTTTCCATTTGGTAAATCCACCAAAGTCTAAACTTCTTTTAATTTGAATTGTAGAAGCTCTTCCTGCATAGCCTCTATCCAGCTTGGATCCTTTAATGCATGAATTACCTTTTTGCGGTTTCTTCTTGTGATAAAAAAGCAAGCAAACAAGCAGTTTTGAAGGGTCTTTTATGGTTTGTTCTTTGTTGTATAGTAACTAACAAACTCTGTGCTCCAAATTATTTGACCTCCTCTTGTTTGTGGAGCTGATTTCTTATCTCTAATCACTTGATCCAAGAGGATGATTTTCTGAATTCTTGTCGTTGGAATAGGATGAATGGATTGTTGTATACTAATTGTTATGTTAGCCTCTGCACCAACATCTTCATCATCTTCAAATATGCTATAATCTTCCAATTCAGGCATATTTGGATCAAGTGGAAGTTTAATGCTTGTTTTTGCATCAACAACATTAACCTCATTTGTGCTAGCAGCATTAACATTGTTAGTGCTGTTAACATTATCCTCCTTCTCTTGATCATTACATTCTCCCTCTTTACTTGGATCACCACCTTTTTTTCATAGTTCTCAAGTAACCTTCTTTTCATCATCTCCTGAAGGTTTGAATCCTAGTATCAGGAGAACTCTTGGAACTTTGAGGAGAATGGTAGTTCAGCAGTCCAACAATGGTTAGTAGATTGTAATCTTTGCCCAGGTTTTGTGTACTTTCTAGCTTTACCTGCTCATCACATGCTTTTGTACCTTACATTACCATTAGATGATTTCCTGCAACATTGGCTTATAATTTAATTGACTTTGCGTTTGTGCATCAATATCAAAAAGCCAATTTGTCACTTCATGCTATTAGGTGTATTACTCACTAAATCGGACATTGCAGGTTCTTTTCAAACTATCCTAGTTCTTCTGTTGAATTCTCTAAACGCTTTATTTTTGATTAGTACCCAACAAAGAATCCTTCATTAGCCTTACCATCAAACTTGCCTAAGTGATCTATAGTTATTAAGAATTATAACAGGACACCCAAATGGTCTCATAAAGCCTAAAGCTGGTTTTCTACCAAGAAAAAGTTCATAAGGGGTCTTGTTATGAGGCTTAGTTACTAATACCCTATTTTGCACATAGCAAGCAGTATTAACTGCTTCAGCCCAAAAAGTAGTAGGTAGCTTAGAATCAGCTAGCATTGTCCTAGCAGCCTTAATTAGTGTTCTATTTTTCCTCTCAGCTACTCTATTTTGTTGAGGAGTTCTAGCTACATTAAATTCTCTCTTAATACCTTTTCTCTCAAAAAACTAATTTCATCTCTTATATTTTTGAACTCTAGTTCTTTGTCACCACCTAATTACTTTCTAACACAAAAAAAAAAAAAAAAAAAACCCCCCCCCCCCCAAAAAAAACCTTGATCTATTAGATTTTCTACTCTAATTATAAAGGACTTAAGAATGCCACTAGTCTCATCCTTAGTAGCTAGAAAGAAAACCCAACTGAACCTACTGTAATCATATGTGACAACTAGGCAATACATCTTTGTCATTAAGCTTTTTACAAATGTTAAAACAAATAAAATCATGTCGCAAAATTTGTCAAAGGTTGACTAATTGAATTTACTGTTTGGACTTACTAAGAAAGCTTATGTTGGCTTTCCCTTTTGACAAGGCAAACATAGGTTTGATCTTTTTCAAAAAGTTTTGAAGGTAAACTCATTACAGATTTCCCTTAACCTGTTTATTCATTGTTTTTGTAAATTTATGTCTCCATAAGCCTCTCCTATGACATAGTTTAGCTTCATCAAATGGGGCTTTGAAATGAGACAGTTAGACCGCTTTAGAAATTTTATTCTTTTAATTCAACACTATACATATTGTTCTTTCTAGGAACTTTATGTAAAACATGGACTGTATTCATCAGTTAACTTAAGTTTGGAGATTAAAACATATTTTCAAGTGTCATTAAAGGAGAAACATATTCTTTTTGTCCACACATCTTGTGAGACACTAAAGAGGTTAAAACTTTAATCTCTTTTACAAAATTCGACATTCTCAAAAATATAATTATCAGTTGGATTATACCTCTGCATGTGTTTTTCCCTCTTTCAGTGTTACTTCTGAAAGGCAACATATACCTCCATCATTTTCTTCAAAGGTCTAGTAGGATAGTACCATGTTCCCTATCATGTGCCTTGAGTATTCAACCATCAAATACTCCGTTCTACCTGCAAATCTTGTGTGGAGTGCCCTACACATAAGTAAGAGAAAAAACCAGTCTTCTTTTGGGGACCCCAAGCCATCACTGATTGGATCTTGCCCTTGTACATAATATAATCAAACCTTTTTAGATGGTTGTGCACTATTATGTTTAGAAAATGGTCTATTACTTTAGTCTTTGGTTTCAAAACACAACAAGACTGAGGCCTTAAAACATTAACATGGTCCCCTTAACAGAATTAAGTACTACTTTTGGCTAGCAATATTAACCTTTTTTATTGTATAATCATTATTTTTAGTTGCTTTTTGTTGTTAATGGCCTTCTAACAGGTGAATGTGCTTTATTAAAACACATTTGGCAATTGGACGTGCCCTATTCATGTTGTTTGGGTTATGAGCAGTATTAAACTGGTCTAGCAGTAAGAAGGTAAGTGATACTAAGGCCAGACTCATATTACTGCTTTTGGCAACCCATGTTCATTTTAGGACCTGGGGTGGGTCATTCTTGAAAAATTAGGTGAATCACCTTTGAGTTATAGTTCCTACACTGGTTTTAACCTCTTTTTATTATTAAACTATCTCTGATGGTTATTACAATCATACTCCAGGTGATCAAAACTTCCACACACATAGCAAGCTTTGTTAATCATCTTAAAAATACTCCCTAATCTTTGAGACATCATGTAATTCCAGTTTCTTTGGTTTCCTCTAGGACTATGTGTGTTCAGCCTATTTTGATCACCTTGTTTAACAGTTGTTTTCCTAGGAGATTTTACTTGCTCTTTAGATTTAACAAACTTTATTTTAGCAAAACTAGGTTTAACATTTTTCTTCTCTATCTTAGGCATTGACTCAACTTCATCCTCACTATCTGATATCCAATCTTCAATAAGCGGGGGACCAAAGTTCTTCCTAACAACCTTAGGCTTTTCTGCACTAGCCTTAGCTTTACTAGTCTCAACTACATGCTTCTTAACTGTAGGCTCACTAACTAAAGGCTCATTCAGAAACTCTTCTAGACCAGAGAATGACAAATCAGGTTTTGGAGGCATAAAGTTTCCTGTTATAGGAGGGCTGGTGGATACAACATTATACCCTAACATGTTTTGCACCTTATCAAACTTTCTGCAGTCTATTAGTTTGCTTTAGTCTTTAGATGAATTCTCAAAATTTTCTACTGTTAGCTGAATTTCATCTTTTTGTTTTTGAGCCAGTTCTAACTTCCTCCTAAGCTCTGTAATGGTTACTTCTCTTAAATGAATCTCACGTTTTAAGACCTTAATATCTTCCTCATAAACAGACTCATTTTTCTTATAAACTAGAAGTTTCACCCTTGTTCTATAGACTCCTAAACCGTTTTATAAGCAATAACATTTAACTTAGATGTCTTTAAGTCTTTTAACAGTTGTTCATTTTGTTCTTAAGAATTTTAACATTTTCCAAACAAGATGATGAACAGTTTGAATCAGTAGATACCTCATAATTTGATCCTATAGAAGAGTAAGCATGATGTGCAAAGTTAGTTGGTCCTTCTTCTGTTGATCACTCACAATCATAACAGAAAAACCATCACAAGGAACACCAAAAGCATTTGAAGTAGTTGTATCCACTTGCACAACCCTTCTTGTGTTATTCCATATTCTTGTTTCTTGTCCTTGGAGCCCTGCACTCCCTTGCAAAGTGTCCCCTTTTGTGGCAGTTGTAACACTCTACCTTGGACTGATCAAACCTAATGGTCTCAGTACCATTCACAGAAAACTTCCTTCCAGTTTTCTTCAAGAATCTCGTTGCCCTTATTGTTAGCGTAGCCATCTGCCACCTTAAATCCATCTCTTCTAAATCATCAAGATGAATTTGTTGCAAGTCCTCATTGTCAAGTTGTGGACTGTTTGGTTTACCTGCAAAGAAAGAACATATGACAACATCACTCAGGTTGTCAATTGTTGTTGAGTTAACAGCAGTAGCCTGAGTGCTAGCAGTTGTAGCACCAAGAGCAGTATTAACTGCTCTATTTGTAATGCTGGTGCTGTTTGAGGACACAAAGGCTATGTTTTGTGTATTTGAGCTTGAGCTTGATGTCCCTTTGACCTCTGGTTCATAGATCTTCAGGTTGTTGTAAAGATCATCCATGCTTAATGTATCTATCTCAGGCTTGTTCCTCCACATAATGGTATGTGTGTTTCATTCTGGTGACAGACTTCTTAAGAACTTTTGATGCACATCTTCTTATGTGTTACTTTCACCATGAATCCTCCAACTGACTGTATATGCTTTTGAAGCCTATAAAAGTTTGATCTAACACTCTAAGCTAGACGCAGTAGTAAAAAATTTTTCATACTGTTGCTTTAGAAGATTCCTCTGAGTCTTTTTAGTAAACATTCATTCTCTCAAATCTCTTCTCAAAAGCCTGTAGCTTATGACTGGCCATCTTTGATGATAGTTGAACTTCAAATTGATGTTCATTAGGGGTATATTCTGCCCATCAATAAATGTGATTATTGCTTAACTTTAACCTCCCTTATGCCCGTTTCTTCAAGTAGTTGTAAGAGCAATTGTCTTAGTCTTAACTCCGTCACAACACTTTTGTTATTGGGAGGTGCATTACCATTCTCTATGACTTTCCATAAAGAATAATCAATCATCAGGATGTACTGTTCCATCCTCATCATCCAAAGCTCATACTCACTTGGTTTGAGCATAGGCACTTTTGATGCAGCCACCATATGTGTTGAGTCTTGATCCATGTCTTCTTAGCAAAGTTTCTCAAAGCAACCTGCTCTGATACCACTTGTTGAATCCCAATTAACTTCTAATGATCGAATTCCTTAAGCTTGTATAAGGATTAGTTGTGCTAGATAAATCTAACACAACTTAGTTAAGAAACTTTATTTGATAATACTAAAGATTATGCGGAATCTAATCTTTAATATAAGAAGAATTCTTTAATGAAATAGTAACACAAAAGAATATAATTCAACAATAAAAGCTCCAATATTATTATTACAAATAATACGAATACTCTCCTAGTATTAGGGTTACAAAACCTTGAAGCTATGAACTATACTTATCAAATCGTTAAACACACACATTACACATTGCCCTAGGACCTCCTTTTATACACCAAGGAGTCCTAGTTGATTTATAATATATTCCTAAAACTTAGAATATTCTCTATGATCTATTCTATAAATAAATCATACTTATCACGTAAGTAATCTTGATCTCCAATCAATCTTTATCCTTTCTTCTGTCTTTATCCTTTCTCTGACAGTAGAAACTCTTTCAGCAGTCTTAATCTTTGAGCAGTTGTAACTTTTGTACTAGCAGCATTAACTTAGTACCAGCAGTAGTAACTTATACACCAGCAACATTAACTGTGTACAAGCAGTAGTAACTACTTAGAATATTTTCTTCAATCTTCACCAGCAGTACTAACTTTACACTAGCAGTACTAACATATACTAGGCATATAACTAGTAGTACTAATAATACACTAGACAGTAGTAACTATTAACTAGCAGTACTACTACATAGCATATTTTAATTAAAGATTTACTGAACAACCACTAAGTTTTTACAAGTGCAGCAGTAACACACACCTTAGCACAGTAACTTCAAGATCATCATAAAGCATTTTAATCCATAACAATCCTCCCTAAACTTGATATTTAAATCTCTCAAAATCTCAAGTTTCTTCATTGAAAGCTTCATTAATCACCAAGAGGATGCTTCCAAACACTTCATTGATTCTTGAGCTATTTTGTGAGAAGTTTAAGAAGCTGATATACCATTTTACTAAAATGATCACATTGAAGCTTCTTGTTTAACATATCAGAAATTGTAGCAGGTGTAAGGGGATATCTCTTTTCTACCAGCATATGAATGTGCATATGTCGCATCCTTAAAGAATAAACTCCACAAGAGTCATATATTTTCCAATCCAATACTCTGTAATCCTGTTGATTCCTCCATACTTGATCTTCAACATGTGGATCAAACATTTTTTTAGATCACCCCATAGCACTCTCTAATAGACCTCCTCTGGCCTTGTTGACCCATGCTTAGCTTTTACCAATTTCCACAAGGTTTCCAAATCTTCCTTGTCAAAGCTTTTGAGCATATGACTGAAGACTAAATACATCTTTGAACTTCCATCAGCCCTGATTATCTGGTAATAGGTTTTCTTCCCTTCTTTATGGATCTTGTAGTCAACAATGCTTGAAGGCTTAGTTGCCAAAGGAATTGCATCAATTGCTAAATCCTCTTTATTAGGAACAACTTCTATTAGTCTTTGAAGCTCTACTGTTTTTTTATCCTCATCCAAATTTTGCTTCTTAATACTTTCTTGTTCTAGCTCAGTGCTTGCTCTCTTTGAACCGCTCTCTTATGCTATCTCTGCTTTAGCTCTTACTTCACTACCTTCCACCAATTATGTATCCATATCTGCAAAATTTTATTTTTACCCTATCATAGCTTTGACAAATAAATATTCTGAATATCACAAAGCTTTTATTCTTTAATTGATTGTGCTTGTATCCCCCCATGTATTTCAGATAATAGACATTAATTATCCTTCTTTTGAGCATTAGTTGGTGGTATGTTCCTCTTTATTTTGCTCTCTAGTGCTGCCAACTGCCTCTTTCTTGTCTTCTAAGAATTTAAACAAACACCTTGGACTTCTCTTCAATACTCAACTTCTCTTGTTCTTCTGCTTGCATTTGTTGTGCCATTTGATAATCAGCATCTATCATTGCTTGCACATTATCCCATGAAACAATGTTGGCTTCTTCTTCTCTTTGTCTTACAAGCCTATCAACTTCCTCTAATTCAGCTAGCATTTGAGCTTGAAGTCTTTAAGCAACTTCCTCATCATGCCTAATTTGATCTTTTCTCTTTGTTGGTTTCTCAGGCTCTTCCATGATACCTTTACCTTTATCCTGAACCTTAACCTGTGATGGTTGTTGAGAAGAAACTGTTGGTGTAGTTGCTTGCTCCTCTTCATGAATAACAAGCCCTTTAGCCTTGGGTCTTGTGCTAACAGCTGTAACTATTATAGCAGCAGTTGTTGTTGTAATTATACCATGCTCTGGTTCTTGTAACATAACCTTGTCAGCCTTGGGTTTTGCACTTTTCAAAGCTGCAAGTGCTTGAGCTAAAGTAACTTCATCAACACTTAAGTTCACATCTTTAGAAGCAACTTCAATTTCAACAACCACCTCATGAGCAACTTTAGTTTCAACAACCACCTCATCACCTTCAAGATCATTTACCCCAAACATATCTTCATCTCTATGAACATTGACCAGATAAATGTATTCATTAGCATCAATATCATCAATCCTACCCTGTTTGGATGCATCCTCTTCATCCAAACCTTCATCTTCAGAGGATTCAATCCTAGTTGACAGACCAACCTTGTATAATCTTTTAAGCCTATGAGTTTTTGACCTATTCTTCTTTTCTAGTCTCTTGACCATCCTTTTCAAACTTGTAATCTCTTGAGCTTAAGCAGTCTTTGTGTTCTCCATGTTAAGAACTCTTTGTTGCAATTTGGTACAAATATCTATCAATTCCTCAAGTTTCAGTCTATCCTCACCACTTCGAAGTGTGTTACCTCTTGCGAGTAGTGGATCATTGGAATGTTTAGATACATTCTCAATCCCAGTTTGAGCAATGGTATCCCCCATGGTGTCTTGCCTAGGATTGGGTCTTATTGATGTTACCCCTGTCCTACTCTACAACTAAGCTAGTAGTAGTAGTGGTAGCCCTTTCCAAACTATCATCTATCTCCTCATTGACAGCCTCATCTGCAACTTGTCTGTAGGACCACTAGACTGAGGTATTTAATTGTCCTTTCTAGGCTTCCTAGCTTTTTGTTTCTTTTGAGGTTGTGATGTTGATGGTTGAATAATAGTGGGTATGTGATGGGGATCAGTAGGATTTACTGAACCTTTACCCATTTCTTCTTGAGCTTGTACCATCATTGTTGGAAATAAGGATGTTACACTTCTAGAGAATCATTTTCCTACCTTTTTCATGTTTCTAAAAATCTTCTTTGTGTGAGAGGGTGTAACATAAATCCTTTTATGATTTGACATTCCTTCCAGTTATTTCTCTAAAAACACTTGTACAAATCTTGGATACATCAAAAATTTACCAGACACATTCTCCAAGTTCTTCACCATACTTTCAAATATGTACTTTGAAAAGTTAAACATCTGGTTTGTAGCTAAACAGATGATTGCAGAAGCCATAGTGCTACTTAATTCATTCCATGCAGTAGTCTCAGTTAATTGTTCGGCCGAACCCAAAGGGTAATGCAAGATGATTCTTGATTACATTTGGTATATCTGTATTAAGTTCTATAACGAGAATCTAAATGGTTAAACTATATGGAATGAGTTAGGATCCATATCCATGGTTTAACGGTATTTGAACAAAGGGATGATTATAGCAAGAGATACATAACCATGCTATTGAGAATGTTTTTGAAACTTGATCTCAAACATTTCTAGTTTAAAAATAAATTTCCCAAGTGGGAGCTGTTGGATTATGGTAGTTAAATTAGTCGTTACAACTAGAAATGTGTGAGCCTATTGGGGGCACACACATTAAAACATTTAGAGTACGTTTGTTACTTAACGTTACGTTTCTAAAGTAAAACGTATGACAAAAACCGACTAGACAAAAACCTATGTGTCCTAACTAGCTAGCCAGACCATTAAGGAAGGTTCTAGGAGGTGGTCTAGTTCGTTGAGACCTTAAGTGATAAGGAGAAGGGTGTTTGTGATAAGGCATGAAGGTGTTGTGATAAGGATTAAACTCAAGGGTTTTATTCTTATCACAATTAGGGTATGAAGTATAACACCCCCATATTTGACATATAGCAGCGGAAGCTAATCTGGGGTATTACTTCATGAATCATAGTCACAATAATAGAAAACTTAGCTCAAAGAGAACGTTAGTAAAGAAAGTTATCATTCATTATTCATCAGAGATTTTAAAAAGAGGTCCCAAAATACAATTCACAACTATAATGGGAGTTGAATGATAACAGGTTTGTACGACTCATGACCAATGTCACACATGCCATAGGATTGCACAAATTCCATGAGCATAAACATGCTAAAATGGTCAACACAACGGCTGAGTGAAATTCACAGTGTTTTTAATGAAATGTTTGAATACAAGTCATCATAAGTGGTAATAATTGCAACGAATATAATTATCATGGAAAATAGTATTATTGCCCTAAGCTCATGCAACTTAACATTAACATCCGAAGTCAATTTAATGACTTAAAGGAACAATTGTCCTTAAGGAAAGGTAACTTGCGAAAGTTATCCTTTGTTCTCAAATATAGTACGTTTGTTTACCCCATGTATAGGTACACCAACGGGAGTCGTCACCCACAATAGATCTATCCACAATATTCACGTTCACTCGCAAGTGACTAATGGTTCATGATTAGGAAATATTGGCAGTGAAAGCAAACTTAGGCAATAATATATCAGGATAGCATACAGTTAGAAAACACTTGTATTCATGGTTTATAGCATGTATCTCCCCACGGGATTTATAAAACATGTAAAGGTAGGACTATGAACTCACCTTATCAAGGTAGTTGATTGATTTGAAATTTAATTCAAATAAGAGTAAACAGCCTGGTCACGCAACCTAGGGTAATATGTCAAGTCTTAGTTTGATTGTTGATATTACAAACTTTATTTCATAAAGTTTAGCGGTTTTTGGTTTGATAACTTGTGAAAATATAGTATCACTATTCAAGATATCATAATCCATAGGTCATGTAGTAAACGTTTGAGGAGATAGGACACTTTAAATCGTAAATCCAGCAACTCGTCAAAACGTCTACCCAAATAAAATCCCCTCACATGAAACTCCCTAGTAACGTGATACATTATAGATTAAATGATAAGATTTTATTATTTTAGATTTCTTCAAAAGCTACTGGATGATAAATTATGTTAAATATATAACATAATTGATTTATAACGTTTTGATCGATGAATGATAACGATAATTATGTCGGGTTTTAATAAAATTAAGTCGTATAATATTTAAATATATTTTTATAATTTATATAAAAATATTACATTTTATACCTTTGAGAATACAAAATGACAATATATACCCTTGGTCCATATATATTCACAAAGTTAATCCTTTTAATGCAACTTTTTAAAAAATATTTAAACCTTTAACTTTCAAGTATGACAAAACAAATCCCTGAAGTTTAACTTTAGAATAATTACATTTTTGGCCCAAAAGTTATAAAGTTCCATAATTTACAATATATACCCCTTTGCATGAAACCATTTGCGAATTAAGTACAAAAATCATAATATTGATATTTTTGATTTATAAATCAATTTTACAGGTTATAGCTTATTACTATAAGCTAAAATAAGTAACTTTACGAGCTTATAGCTTATGAAAAGAGCTTGTGAGCTTAAAAATCGAAAACGGGTTTGTTTGGTTTAAAAAGATTAACCCGATGGGTTTAAGGTTTTAAGATTAGTTTTCAAGCTTATAGAAATGACAAATGAGCTTATTGAATTAGCTTATAAGACCAGCTTATGGCTTTTAGCTTATTGGATGCACGAAATGAGCTTTTTAGGGTTTTAGGGTGCGTTTAGGGCATGGTTTGGTTTAGGAAAACCAAACAAATGGTTTTTATGATTCAAGGCTTATACAAGTAACTTAATTATAGCTTATACAATATCTATAATGATACAAGAGCTTATGGAACAAGATAGAAAGCTTACTAGTACTTGAAATGATGAAAATGGGTCGAATGGAGCAAAAACAACTCGAAAACTTAAAAGATGAATCAAGAGACTTCTTTCTTCTTGTTTCTTGGCTTCTACTTGCTGTATACTTTCTTTTTAATCTTCCTTGGACTTGTTTAGATCATGACTTGAGGTAATATGAAGCTTTGATGGTGAATTTGAATGTATGTGTATGTTTCGGCTTATATAGGGCTTGAAATGGAGTAGTGGCCAAGTTTACTTGTATGGTGGCCCAAGGTAATGTGAAGTATGGACCCAAGAAATAGTAGAGTGGATTACCAAGGAAGCTATTGGAGTAGCCTATCCAAGTGTGTGGAGGTGGTGATTGTTCAAAAATTCAAGAGGTAGATAGGTTTTCTGTATCTCAAGGGTAACTAGTCGGTGATTCTTGGAGGTGCTTGGTGCTAGGTGGTGACAAGGAGCTAAAGTGGTGCAAGGCAGAGTGTTGGATCATGGTGGAGGTTAGGAGGTTGCTTTGGTTTAACTTAGTTTAGAACAAGTTAGTTTTTTCGGGTGGACTAGTTTTTCGGTTTAAGATTTACTGTTTTATACGATCTATGAGGGTTTTTGGGATTAGGGAAAATTGTTTAAATGTTGTGATATAAGTGTTTTTGTAACTGTTGTTAGAAAAGGTATGTACAAAATCTAGAAGCAAACTGAAGGGAAAAGACATATATGAATTTATGCAAAACTTAATTACTTATGAGCTTTAGGAGTTAAACATTGTTTTGGAGGGAATAAATATCAAACTTTGCATTGGTACACTTTTGTACACAAGCCTTGCAAACTTGAAATCACTTTAACTTAACATTTCCATTATATTAGGGTTTTGATATAAATCGATAATCGTATAAAATCCTTTTTGTAATAACGTTTACAAAGTACTTTAAATAGATAACATATGTAAAATGATGATTAAAACATATTGCATGACATATTAATAACTTTTACTGGCAATAAACGTAGATGAAAATGTGCATAGGTATTGCGTGAGCTCGTATTACTTAGGTTTATGCAAGATACGTTGCCTAATAGTGGAATAAAGCAAAAATATTCCCGTGAAAATGGTTGTACTTAATTTAATAAGTAGATATTACATTGATGACAAATGCATCTAATTTAATAGATGGATAATTACATAGATAAAAATTATGGGTTGTTATAGTCTCCCAACCTTAAAAGAAATTTTGTCCCGTGATTTAGTTAGATGATGGAGTGGTGTTTGAAAATAGATGTGGATACTTGGCACGAATTTGATCTTCGCGTTCCCACGTAAATTCTGGTCCTCTTTTAGAGTTCCATCTTACTTTGACTATAGAATACGACCTGTCTATTATGTTTTCGTTCACGATCCATAAATATATACACTGGATCTCAACAAAATTGAGTGTGTCATCGAGCCAAAGCTCTTTCGTTGGAATGATGAGAGATTCATCAAATATTCATTTTTATATATTAGAAACGTGGAAAGTATTGTGGATACTACTGAGTTCTTTAGGAAGCTCAAGTGTATATGCCACTGGGCCGACCCTTTTAAGGATCTTAAATGGTCCAATGTACCTAGGGTTAAGCTTTCCTCTCTTTCCGAATCGGATGACACCTTTTTGAGGTGACACTTTTAACATAACACGATCCCCAAAGGCTTTCGCCTTATATTGGCATAACTCCTTTATTGGTCTCTTGCAGCTTGCAAGCGTTGTCAAATTTGCATTATCTTTTTGGTAGTTTCATGGATTATCTCTGATCCTGTAAGTTGAATATCTCCAACTTCGGCCTAGCAGACAAGTGATCTGCACTTTTGACCATAAAGTGCCTCGAATGGTGCTGCTTTAATACTGGCATGTAACTGTTATTGTTAGAAAATTCTACCAATGGTAAGAGTCTTTCCCAACCTTTTCTAGAATCTCTAACACAGGCTCGAAGCATATCTTTGAGTGTTTGGATGATTCTTTCATTTTGTCCATCATTTTCGGGATTATATGTCGTACTCATGTCTAATTGAGTACCCAAAGCATTCTGCAATGACTACCAGAATCTAGATGTGAAATGACTGTCATGATTCGAGATGATGGATATCGGCACTTCATTCTGTGAGACTATTTCCTTTATATATAACCTTGTAAGGGTTTCCATACTATCTGTTGCTCTGGTGGGGATGAAATGTGCTAATTTTGTAAGGTGATCTACAATGACCCAAATTGTGTCATGTCCGTTTGAGGTTTTGGGTAGTTTTGTAATGAAATCCATCGTTATTCTTTCCCATTTCCATGTAGGAATCTCTGGTTGTATCAGTAAGGCGGATGGCTTCTAACATTTTGCTTTAACTCTAGAGTATGTCAAACACTTGCCAACGTATTCTGCGATGATTGCCTTCATGTTAGGTCACCAATAGAGTTTCTTTAGATCCTCATAATTTTTGCATAACCTTGTGATGGAATATTTCAATTTATTGGATTCATGTATGATCAAGTCTCTCAAATTACCAAAGAGTGGTAACCAACTTTGATTCTTGATACATCGGGTTCCATCAGGACGTACTTCAAATGCTTTGTCCATTCCTCGTAGGTTCTCAGCTTTGATGTTCTCTTCTTTGATTGCCTCGGTTTGGGCTTCGAGGATTTATGATGGTAATTTTGGGTGAAGGGTCATGACTAATGATCTAACTCGAAGTGGTTTGATTCGTTCCTTCCGGCTTAAGGCATCTGCTACAACATTTGCCTTTCCAGGATGGTAGCGAATCTCACAATCATAATCTGCGAGCAGTTCTAACCAACAGCGTTGTCTCATGTTTAACTCTTTCTGATCAAGGATATGCTGAAGACTTTTATGATCAGTGAACACAGTACACTTTGTGCCATACAGATAGTGTCTCCAAATTTTAAGAGCGAACACAACTGCTCCTAATTCGAGGTCATGTGTGGTATAGTTTTCTTCATTAGGCTTAAGTTGTTGGGATGCATATGCAATAACCTTTTCCCTTTGCATTAACACCGCTTCCAGACCTTGATGTGATGTATTACAGTAAACGACAAAGTCATCGTTTCCCTTTGGTAATGATAAGATTGGAGCTTCACAAAGCTTCTGTTTTAGCAGTTGGAAGGCTGACTCTTGGTCTTCTCCCCAGATATACTTCTTGTTTTTCTGGGTTAATTCAGTCAAAGACTTTGCAATCTTCGAAAAACCTTCGATGAATCTCCGATAGTAGCCGGCAAGTCCTAAGAATTGGCGTATTTCTGTAGGTGTAGTAGGAGATGCCCAATTCTTAACTGCTTCAATCTTGGCGGGGTCAACGTGAATTCCTTGACTGTCAATCACGTGCCCGAGAAATTGCACGATATTGATCCAGAAATCACATTTGGAGAACTTGGCATATAATTTCTCCTTTTTGAGTAATTCCACTATTATTCTTAGGTGATTTGCGTGTTCTTCTTTGTTACAGGAGTAGATGAGAATATCATCGATGAATACTATCACAAATTTATCTAAGTATGGTTTACATACACGGTTCATGAGATCCATGAACACAGCAAGCGCGTTAGTTAAACCAAATGGCATCACTTAGAATTTGTAGTGTCCATACCGCGTTCTGAAAGCAGTCTTGGGAATATCTTCATCCCTGACTCTCAATTAGTGATATCCTGATCTTAAGTTAATCTTTGAGTAAGCACTCGAACCTTGAAGTTTGTCGAATAAATCATTGATCCTGGGTAATGGGTAATGATTCTTTACGATGAGTTTATTCAACTCCCAGTAGTCGATACACATTCTGAAAGATCCATCTTTCTTTTTGACACATAAGACAGGAGCTCCCCAGGGCGAAGTACTTGGTCGAATAAAACCTCGGTCTGCTAACTCTTGTAGTTGGTCAGATAATTCCTGCATTTCTGAAGGAGCTAATCTGTAAGGTGCTCGGGCTACTGGTGCCGCTCCTGGAATTAAATTGATTTGGAATTCTACTTGGCAAACCGGAGGAAGGCCGGGTAGGTCTTCAGGAAAAACTTCTAAAAATTCTCTGACTACCGGTATATCTTCTAGTCGTTTTTCGTCTGACTTCTTCTCCATTACTTGGGCTACGAAAACTTGATATCCCCTGGATATATATCTTTCGGTTTTAATACAGGATATGAGGCTTAGTCAGGTTTTACTTCGATCACCTCGTATGATCAAAGTTTCATTGTCGATTAGGATGTGGACGACTTTCTCGCCACAGATAATTCTAGCATGATACTTGGATAACCAATCCATACCAATGACGACGTCGAAACTACCGAGTTTAATCGGCATAAGGTCGATTTTGAAAGGTTGGTTTAGCAAAATCAGAGTGCAACCTTGGATAATGGTATTAGTGCCTACTAAGTTTCCATCGGCCATTTCAATGTCGTAGGTAGTATCTAGTATAATTGGTGGGATATTAAGCATAGAAGCAAGAGATATGGATATAATACTTTTATCGACTCATGAATTAAATAATACTCTAGCTAGATATTGGTTTAGATGGAATGTACCCGTGACTACGTTCGGATCTTGGTGAGCATTCTTGTCTCTCAACAAGTATGCTCTTCCATGGGCACTGTTGTTTGCCTTTGGACACTAATTTCTGTAATGCCCTTTCTCTCCACAAGCATGATAAGTCACTGATACTGTTTGTAAGTTGCTTCCAGTAGCTGGCCCTTTGTTTATGTAGTTTCTAGTCTGATGACCCACCTTGTTGCAAGTTTGACACTTGACAGTGCAGGGTCCTGTGTGATGCAGGGCGTATCTTTTACACAAAGGAAGGTTTTCAACATACCTACTGTTTTCAGTTGGGGTGGCAGCATAAGCCCTAACGGTTTCTTGCCTTCTATTCTGTTGTTGGTGGTGATCATTATTGTGGTTCTTGTTGTTGTTACGGTTATTTTAGTAGTTGTTGTTGGTGAAGGTTCTTCTATCATCAAACTTTCGTTTGTGATCGTTGGTTCCTTGCACAGAATTATGCTTTGTTACTTGATCCATTAACCTCTAGGTTATGGTAATAGCTTCCTCCAAAGTTTGAGGCTTTGACGCGGTAACATTTCCTTCAATACTCCTGGGTAATCCCCCGATGAAGACTTTCATAAGTTTCTCAGAATTTGGTACCATAGTTGGACATAAGATTTCTAATTCCTGGAATCTTCTAACGTAAGTCTTGATATCATTCCCTTTTATAGTCAGATTATAAAATTCATCTTCCATTTTCTTGACCTCATTTCGGGGATAATACTTCTGTATTAAGAGCTTTTTATATTCAGACCAGGAAATTTTGTAAGCTTCCTCTATTTCGATAGGCTGGGCGAATGAATTCCACCAGGATAAAGCTTCCTCGGTTAGAGTACCAGTAGCAAATTTCACTTTGCAGTCCTCGGTATAGTTACTACGGAGAAATACTGATTCAGTTCGTTCAAACCAACGGATGAGACCAACAACCCCTTCCATACATTTGAAATTAAAAATTTGGCAGCTCATAAACTCTTTGTAGCTACATTTTCTTGCTACATGAGTTTCTCTTTGTCGGGTGTTCCTAGTGGTATTGTCAGTATTTGCCATGGTAGCAGCTTATGCTTCCAGAGCTGTGGCAACACTATCAACAACTAGTTTCTTGATGGCAGCCTGAGTAATGGCTGGTGTTGTAGATGTTGATGTCCTCTTGGGAGCTATTCTATCAACATTTACAAGACAACACAAAGTTAGAATCCATACAATGATATAGTCATATCACAAGTCTTTGTATAATAATCAAAATTTTCATACATAGTGATATTGAAATCATTTGACATAGATACTTATTTGATACAAGTCTTAACAAATAAATACACATCCTTTGATATTACATTACATAATATAACAGAAAATTTTGGAATCTAGGACTTCCAGAGATGGACACTCTAACAAGCATCTGACTCATTAGGTTCCTCAAGGACTGGTTCACTTCCCAATGGTCACGGTATGATCTATAATGAGTTATCTAACTCTGCGAAGATAGACTCATCAAAAGGATAGTCTGGCTGTGGTGTAGTTGACCTAACCGGTGATGAAGATCCTACTGATGATGATAGAGATAATGGTATGGGTGATCCAACAGGAGACTCAGTATCTCTAGGTGGTGTAGGTGGAATCATATGCTCAATGTCTTGATCATTAATCATATCCGGATACAAAGGTTTAAGAAAACCTAGTGGTAAGAGAGCCATTAACCTGGATACATAAAGATACGATACATGAATAACCTTAACATAGGGTATAGGATAGACAACTACGACATACATAAATCAGTATCATGAAACAGCGAGGTTTAATGGAATCACAACTTTATTATGTCATAAACAACTTGTCTACATATTTTACATAACTAAAATTTAACAAGTGTTGTTATTTATGCCACACATCCCGTGGTTGGATTCTAAATAAAAGCTGTAAATGACAAGGATCTAGTCTAGTAGTCTGGTGGTCATCCCTTGTGGTTCTTGAGTTCATGGATCTTGTCCAGAAGACTCTTCATATCTGATCGGTGGTGAACCTGGATATCCTCGATGATCATCTCCAGAGTAGAAATCCTAACGCGAGCAAGAACAATCTCGTCGTCATGTCTTATTTGCTCTCTCTGAAATTCAGAAATCTGGGTACGGGCTTCTTGAAGTTTGGTTTCTAGTTGATCAAAATCTCGCTGTATGATTACTCGACCATTACCAAGACCTTCTATCTTATCTTCCATATGCTCAATGCGCTCAAAAGGGAGCTTATCTAAGTGATTCAAAATAGTATCGATCTGTTCCTCATAGCGCTCCAGACGCGTCATATGAGAACTCTCTCCAGTCTCAAATACATGAGGTGGGGCAGAAAAATCAGTAAAGGAGGATGATAGGAAACGGGCTCGTTTCTGAGGTGGCAAAATCTCCTCGGGAAGAAAGAAATCTCGGGGATCAAATAGTTGTGATGGTGGTAACACTGGAGATGGAGGCAAAACAGTTGATGGAGCAATAGGAGCTTGTGGTGGAGGAATAGGTGATTCATTACTAGAAGCATTATATGCTTGCATGACCTTCATATACGGATCATCGTGAAAAAGTGAGATGGTTAGCGAAGCTAAAAGATCCTTAGATAAATCCTCTGAAGAGTCAGAAGAGGTGTTTCCCTGTGAGACTGGGGAATAGTCTGGTGAAGCCGAGGTATAGTCATAAGTAGTTGTAGAGGAAAAAGCATCCTCAATATAGGAATCAGATAAGAAGATAATAGGGTGGGTGGATGTAGACATAATTCTGTAACAACCCAGTGTAAAATAACATAAGTTGTTTATATTTACTTAATAGTTATGTATCTTTCCATACTATTCAGGAACTGTAGTGGCACAGAGGACTTTCTTGGATGGAAAATGGTTATAGTTTAGGTTTTAACCTTGTTCTCTATAACTGCGGCTCTTGATACCAATCTGTAACAGCACGATAATTCACATAGCAGCGGAAGCTAAATTGGGGGTATTACTTCATGAATCAACAGTCATAATCATAGAAAACGACTCAAAAGAGACGTTTTGGAAAATTTAGTTATCATTCAATAATATATCAGAGTTTGCAAAAAGGAGGTCCCAAAATACATTTAAAACATAAAAGTTGAATGATAACAAGTTTGGACGCCTTCAAGTCCATGCCACTCCGTGCCTTGAACTGCTTAGTTACCTAAGATAAACATGCTAAAAAGGTCAACACAAAGGTTGAGTGAAATTCACAGGTTTGCAATATAATGGTTGAATACAAGTTAATGTAAATGGTAATAATTGCAACGAATACAATTATCATAGAAAACAATATTATATTATTGCTCTAAGCTCATGACACTGAAACCTTAAGTATAAGTTATTCACAATTTGTTGCCCCAGCGGGTGCTTTGCCAAACACCCGGAGTTCCTCAAATGAAATGCGTCCGCTGGCCATGTATGTACCAGAACCTGGACGGGGAAGTTCAATCCCAATAGATCTATTCACGGCATTCACGCTTACTTCGCAAAGTAATTAACGGTTCATGATAGTGGGGCCTTTTGGCAAATGGAGGTAACTTAGGCAATAATATATCAGGATAGCATACAATTGGAAAATACTTGTATTCATGGTTTATAGCATGTATCTCCCCACGGAGTTTAGAAAACATGTAAAAGTGAGACTATGAACTCACCTTAACAGGGAAATATGATTGATGGTAAAAGTAAATCAAATGGGAGTAAACGGCTTCGTCACACAACCTGGGGTAATATGTCAAGTCTTAGTTTTATATTTCAAAACTTTATTTGATAAAGTTTAACGTAAATATTTTGGTTTATTAGTTTGTGAAAACATCGTATCACTGTTCGGGCTATCATAATCCAGAGGTCATGTAGTAAACGTTTGAGGAGCTAGAACACTTTAAATCGTAAATCCAGCAACTCGTCAAAACGTCTACCCAAATGAAATCCCTCACATGAAATTCCCTAGTAACGTGATACGTTATAGTTTAAATGATAAGATTTTATCTTTTTAAGTTTTTTCAAAAGCTAGTGGATGATAAATTATGTTAAATATTTAACATAATTATTTTATAGTGTTTCGATCGACGAATGATAACAACAAATGTGTCGGGCTTTAATAAAATCGAGTCTTATAATATTTAAATATATTTTTATAATTAATATAAAAATATTACATTTTATACCTTTAAGAATACAAAAATGATAATATATACCCTTTGTATATATTAATTTACAAATTTGACCCTTTATATATAATTTTTAAACATTAAAACCTTTAACTTTGAAATATGGAAAAACAGACCCTTGTGGTTTAACTTTAGAGTAACTACAGTTTTGGCCCCTCTAGTTTATAAGTTTCAAGAATTTACAATATATACCCCCTTGCATGAAATGATTTGCATTTTAAGTCCGAAAATGTAGCACCTCGGAAAAATGTAGAACTCCTTTTCATTTTATATAAGAGTATGTACCGCAAGCAGTTGCAAATTTGCCGTTACTTTCCAATAAAAAGTTATCCTTCAAGCGACATACAATATTTTACGCTATCGAGAATTATAATAGCGCGTATAAATCGTCATTTTGTTTACGGATCAAGAAGGGGTACTTTAGAAATCGCGTAGCGATAAAAATCATATCTTTCACGCTTTGCGAAACAAAGTCGCACGACTATATTATTTTGTGAACCCGTTCATACTTCAATAAATAAAACTATAAATGGACCAATATTCAAATATTACTAAATAAACAATATATCTTGACGTTTCATTACCTCAAAACTCTAATATACAAATGCATATCTAGGTCAATCATAGAAAAAGACTTACTAGGGCTTATTAGGGTTCAAATGACTTAGAATGGGTCGTCTAACCTTGGAGATGAATCAAGGATCCTTTGATTTTATACCTTGGCTTCTCTAGTAGCCTAAACTTCTTCTCTTTCTCTTTTTTGGCTCAAAATAGGTCAAGAGTAAGTGAGTGTGTTTGATAAAATTGTATGTTTGTGAAAGTGTATGTGTTTCGTGTATATATCGGCCAAGGAAGGAGTAGTGTCCAAGTTGTGTGGAGTGGTAGCCAAGCTTAGCAACTAGGGACTAGTGTGGTGAGTAATAGAAGCTATGACTATAGCTTAGAGAGGTGTATGGAGGTGGAAAGGGTGCAGTTAACTAAGGTGGTGACAAGGTGGTAGTTTCCACTTGGTTTTAAATATCTAGGTTTGACTAGGTTAAGGTCTTAGTTAGGGTTTCGTTAGGTTTAGGACGAGTAGGAGGTGGAGTGGAGGGAATCTCTAGTTTAAATGTTGTGCTATAGAGACTTGTAAGTTGTGCTTAAAAGGTAGTGCGAAATCTCATAGAAATTTAGAGGGAAAATGCATATTTTAAATGTGGTGCATTATCGGGTTGTACTTTATGCTTTAAGGAGTTGTACATTGGATTTGGAGGGAAAAGATATTCAAATGTTATGCATTTTAACCTTGTACATATGCCTTGAAAGCTTGTACATTGTTTTGTATAAAAACATTACATGTAATCGGGGTTTTGATACAAACGTTAACGTATAAATCCGTTTTATAATAAACGTATGGATGGTACGTTAAATAGATAACGTATGGTAAAAATGGAGTTTAAAACATATTAAGCCTTGACATATTATAACGTTTACTTAATATAAACGTTCATGAAATTGGCATTGGTGGTTGCATGAGCACGTTTACTTTTGTTATGTAAGTTATGTTACATAATGGATGGAATAAAGTAAAAATATTCCCGTGAAACTGGTTGCATCTAATTTAATAGATGGAAATTACACTGCATCTAATTTAATAGATGGATAATTACATAGA
>BQNB010046875.1:0-43459 GCA_026074375.1 Tanacetum coccineum
AACATATAATATTATTTCTTTTATATTTAATTTAATTACTAAAAACTTCATATAAAATTCTATATTAAATAAGGTATTTACTTTATAAATATATTTTTAAAAAGTGACAGTTTTAATTAAAAAATTATTTTATATTTTACGTTGTAATTGAGAACTGAAAATCGAACTAGCTTTATAGAGATCTGAAAATTGAAATCAATAGTTTAATTATTATTTAAAAAAAATAATATACATTATCTATTACCTTATCTATAACATACAAAATCCATTCAAAATAAATAAGAATATGGATGTCCAATATTATAGTGACATGTGGCAAGGTTGATTGTATAACTATCACGACTGTATTTTGTACTTATTGCAATTTAATATACCAGAGACTTGTACCTTCAACCAGGTTGGATCAAAGTCACCAATAAACATAGCCTTAGTAAGCCTGCACAAGAAACCTATTCTTCCGCCTCAATCACAATCACCTAAACCCCAAACCCTCGAAAACACAATTCGTGAAGTTTAGCCCTGAAAAAAGTTTAGCCCTTTATCCCCTAAAAATTAGGTTATATAAATGTCTAAGCCCGATCAACTTCAACCCAACGACCCAATCATCCCAGATATAACCCACGATTTAAGAGATGGTTACTTTTTAGGTTTGATAGACGAAATTCAGGTTAAAGCTCCGGTAACCGACGACGATGTCACCGCTGTCACGAAAGACAAGAGAAGTAAGCGTCCAGAAAAGAAGAAAAAGGTAATCTTATCATCAAAATGCTTTGCGATAATGGTGAGTTATTTCTATTCACGAGGAGTGACTATTACATTGTTGCAACTTGTAATAGTCACTCATCCTCATAAACAGAAATAACTCACCATTATCGCAAAGCATTTTGATGATTATATTAGGGGATGATTGGGTCGTTGGGCTAAAGTTTAATCGGGCTTAAACATTTATATAACCTAATTTTTAGGGGATAAAAGGGGTAAACTTTTTTCGGGGGCTAAACTTCACGGATTGTGTTTTCTAGGGTTTGGATGATTGTGATTGAGGCGGAAGAATGAGTTTTTTGTGCAGACTTACTAAGGCTATGTTTATAGGTGACTTTGATCCAACCTGATTGGAGGTACAAGTCATTATTCTGGTATATTAAATTGCAATAAGTACAAAAGGCAATGGTGATCTCTCATGACTCAAGTCATACAACCAACCCTGTCACATGTCACTATATTATTGGGCATTCATATTCTCATTTATTTTGAATGGACTTTGTATGTTATAGATAAGGTAATAGATAATGTATATTATCTTTTATTTTTTTAAATAATAAAAACCATTGATTTTCATTTTCAGTTCTCTATAAAACTAGTTCAATTTTCAGTTCTTAATTACAACGTAAAAATATAAAATAATTTTTTTTATTAAAACCGTCACTTTAAAAAATAATATTTATAATGTAAATACTTTATTTAATATATAATTTTATATGAAGTTTTTAGCAATTAAATTAATATAAAAGAAATAATATTATATGTTATGTTGGGTTGAGTTGTTGATAAATGATAAAAAAGTTGATATTGGTTGTATGTATTGATTCACAGGCGATAAGAAAATAATATTTTTAAAAAAAAGATTGAGTTGTGATATGCTGTGAATAAACATGGTATAACGAGCATATCTATTAATTAAGCACTATTAATTAAGCACCGTAGTAGAATTTCCACCTAGCTAGCCATCTTTTTTTCATTTGTGGGTAATTATAGTTTTTTTTGGTGATTGTATTTACATATCACCTCTACTAGTGGGTGAAGATATATTTTCATGGTGGAATTTTCAGGTGTGAGCTGAGAAAAAAATTCGTGTTGCTAGAACTCGTCAGTGGTATGAATGACGATGGATGTAAGTGTTTTGTCCGTTTCATTTCAATTGTCCGAAGCCGTTGCTCGGGTAAACTGGAATGCAAGGAACCGCGAAGTATTTTTTGGTATCGAACATACGGCTAGTGTTTTCATGAGGTCCAACGAAACTAATTTTCTTGGATATCAAGTTATGATAAAGTGCAAAGCGTGCGAGACTTCTCTCGCTAAAGGCTTCATTCTTGTGATCAACACAAACCTTTGCTGCTAATCAAAAGCCAAGATTCCCACCTCAAGATAATGTCTGGATAATATGAACCATAATCTTGATTTAATACTGTCCGAAAATATTTTCGAACGAAAAATATTTTCGAACATAAGGGGACGCACACGTTTATATGTTAAATGACGAGTAAATATATTAATGTAATATATATTAAATGTATAACAAACGATCGTTAAAAGTTAACGAGTATTAAATAATTAGTTAAACGTTTAATGGTTAAACGTGAGGGGCTAATTATTAATAAACCGAAGTTTAAAGGGTTCGGTTCACCCTTTTTAATCCCTAGTCGGCAAGAGAAGTAATACCACGAGGTTTAGAAGATCAAATCTATAAATACAAGTTTAAGTGTTTCATTATTTTAATAACTTAAAAAAACCTAAACCTTAAAATTCGACTATTCTTCTTCTTTGACCGGCTTCAAAGATTTTTGGAATCTTTGGTTTGTCTTCATTCGATCAACAATAACAAACAAACACTCGTTTTGTATTCGATCGTCACCTTTTGGTGATTATTGTTCGTAAGTTGATAGATTCAAGAGACGAATAAGAACGTTTGTTATACACTACTAGTACTAGCATACCTCGTCGTTTGCTAAGAACGTATAGTGTGTGGAAGCTTAGAGGAATCATGTTTTTATTCTTGTGGTTTCGCATGGTATTATACACACGCGTATATAGAAGACGGTGTTTACGGTTACCTTTAAACGGTGTATCGTTTCGTGCTAAAAGGTACATGTTTTCTATCTTGTTAATTATTGTGTTCTACACGTGATCATTTATTCCGCTGCGTACTCGTGTTAATTTAATTGTTAATTAGATCATAAAACCCAATAGTGGCATCACGAGCCATCGTATAGAATTTTTAATTACAAGAAATTAAGTTGGACAAAATTAGAGTTTCATAATTAATTTTAATGCCCCGTTGGGCGGTTTTTTTTGTTAAAAAGATTTGATCTTGAAGGTTAATAAAATTAATTAGACGAGATTTAGGTTGTATGCAATTTTATATAAAAACTTAATATATTAATTGTTAATTGTTTTAAGTTTTTGTTAATTGTTAATAAGGGATCCATGATAAAATCATGCATATTTATCATGATTGATATTAGATATGATAATTCTTGATAATTGTTAAAAAAGATTTGGTTTAAATATATTAAATACACATAATTTTAAATATTTCTTAACTGGTAAGATCCTTGATTCATAAATTCGGGAAGACCCTTATTAGTGAATCAATGGGGCCTAAAAATAGTTAAAAAGTTTTATGTGCGTTATGGGTATGTATTTATATAAGGCTTACGCAAAATCGATTGTTTCGATATAGTGCCAGGAGTTTATAGGACGAAGGAGCCTTATATTGATACATACCATTTTTAATTATTAGATAATTAGGATCATATTTAATGTTTGCATGCCTTAATTGTTAAGTGGTGTTTAAATAAATGTTATTATCTTAGTTGAAAAGGTTATTGGTTTTTATTTTAATTTCTTGACTTGTGAGAAAATAAAAGAGTTTTTCGTGAAAACAAAATAAAAACATGACTAAAGATTAACGAAATAAGATTTATTTCATGGAATATAAATTGCAAAAGTCAAAAATGGATCCGGCTACATCCGGTGAAATCCCCATGATTAGACTACAATTTATAGTTTCATAATGTGTTTTTAAATAAAGTTTATTTTTATCAATGACGTAATTTGCAAAAGTACTATATGTTTGCAAGGATACGGTTCGGGGAGACTCATCACGACTTTGTCTTGTAGATACCATTACCCTATAATACCCTGACTTACGTTGTAGTTTCCTTACCTTAGTATACTATTAGGAAGTCGCGAATGGGTCTAGGGTTTGAATATTTTTAATCATTCTTAATCTTTTCCCCGATAAAAAAGAAATTCTATACATTTAAACACACGATGAAATTCGCAATTTTAAGGTATCACTATTAATTATAAAGATACAAGGAAATATGCGATACCGTAAAATAACTTATTTAGTAAAAGTTTTATTAAAATAAATGTAACGAAGATGTATGCATGCTTCTTCGTACATATTTGACACGTCAAATAAAATACCTTTTTTTCAACTAAGTTTTTGCCATCCAATTTATAAAGACACTTGTAGACTGCTCTTTACCTATGCGTGAGACGCATGTAGATTTGCAATCACAAGGTAATTATACGCTTTTCCGTGAGACGGTGAGTGTTACATAATTACTGTTTTAAAATTGGACAACTTAGCGTTGTTGTGGTTAGACCTGTTAACACGTGGCATAGATGGGATGAAACATGCTTACTAGATATTATTGTAATAAAGTAAGTCCCATATGGTTTAGGAATTGCAAAAGTTGTGAATTATCAATCGTTGATTACCTTTTGAATACACCATCACTAGCAGATCAACTGATGTGGTGGGGGTATGTCAAGTTGGGTCCTAACCTTAGAAAATTAATTGTTTATTTATATAAACGTGGGTAGTTAATTTTCTACAAGGAGTATTATCGAAAATACACTAATTATTGAACTATACTATGTTTGTAAATGCATACCTGTCTAAAAACATAAACCAGTCGGCCTTTCAGGTCGATGTTTTAAATTTCTGAAATAATTTCAATTACTGGTTTCGTCATTTAAATGGGTCTTGAGAGTTGTAAAGGAAATTGTTTGTCATTGAACAACCTATTTCTCTTGCTTCACCTACCGATTCTGAGTACTTGCGCAGTGGAATGCGGTATATGATTCATAATGAGGTGACTTGTCTTATGCTCGGAAGTATGACTCCTGAACTTTAAAGACAATTCGAAAATTCCTCACATTATGAAATGCTTCAGGAGCTTAAATCCATGTTTGAGAAACAAGTTGGAGTGGAGTGGTTTGACCTGATCCAAACTTTCCATGCTTGCAAACAGGATGAGGGAAAACCAGTTGGCCCATATGTCATTAGATGAAGAATTATGTAGAACTGGAATGTCTTGATTATGTGCTCCCACAAGAGCTTAGTGTTGGTTTAATCTTGAATGGCCTCACTACAATAAGCATAACATGGGGAAGACAGTTGGTGAACTACATGCTATGCTCAATGAGTATAAAAAAAGGTTTACCTAAAAAGGCTGAAACACCACAAGTAATGATGATTAAAGGTGGTAAAATCCAGAAATCCAATAAGAAATCGCTTAAATCTAAAGGTAAGGGTAAAGCTAATGGCAAGGGAAAGGATAAACAAGTTTATATCCCTAAGCCTAAAAAACCCTAAGCCTTCTGCTAAAGAGCACCCAGCTAAGGATGACACCTGCCACCACTGTATAGAGGTAGGTCAATGTAAGAGGAATTGTCCTGCTTACCTTGCTGAGTTGATTAAGAAGAAGAAGCAAGTTGGCACTGCCAGTTCTTCAGATGTCTTCATAATAGAATTATTTTCTTTTCCTACTAAATCCTGGGTGTATGACACTAGTTGTGGTACTATTATTTGTAACACAAAACAGGGATTTAGGATTGAAAAGAAGCTGAAACGAGGATCTCTTTACTTGTACGTTTGCAATTGTATTCGTGCACAGTAAAGCATCAGAAGTTTTGACTTAGTTTTACCTAATGGCCTTGTGATTTGTTTAGACACTTGTCCATTATGCACCTACTATAACTAGAGGTGTAGTTTCAGTTTCTCGATTGGTTGAACAATAGGATTTGTCAATGTTTTACGGATTGTGGAATTTCTGTTTCAACAAAGATGGTGTTCTTTATTATAATGCTGTTACCTCGTTAATGGTAATTATAATTGATATGCATGATCTTGTACCAAATGTTAATTCTATTTAAAATGTTATGCAATCAAAGATTCAAGCATAGACTAGGACTCCACTTATCTATAGGCACTGTCGTCTGCTCATATAAACAAGAAACGTATTAAAACAGCTGAAACAAGATGGGCTGTTTAAAGGTAACAGATGATAATCTTTTTGATAAATGCGAATCTTGTTTAAATCTGAAAAGATACAAAGAAACCTTTCCCTCATAGAACGAAAGGGCACAAGATCTTCTTGGAATAATACATACGATTTATGTGGGTATGTGGTCCACTTAGACATGTGTCAAGACAAGGTGCTAGCTACTTCATTACATTCACAGATGATTATAGTCGTTATGGTTATGTTTATCTTCTTAAACATAAACATGAGGTCTTTGAAACGTTCAAAGTGTTTAAAAATGAAGTTGAAAATCAACTCGGGAAGACCATTAAGGCAATACGATCAGATCGTGGTGGCGAATACATTAGCCAAGAGTTTAAAGATTATCTAAAAGCTAACGGAATTGTTCAACAGCTTACTCCTCCATACACACCACAACATAATGGAGTGTCTGAGAGGAGAAACCGTACTTTACTAGATATGGTGCGATCTATGATGAATCTTACAACTCTGCCTTTATCCTTTTGGGATTATGCTCTAGAGTCTGCAACACGCATTCTCAATATGGTTCCAACAAAGAAGGTAGATAAGACACCATATGAACTGTGGTATGGAAAAGTTCCAAACTTGTCTTACTTAAAGGTCTGGGGATGTGAGGCTCTTGTGAAGAGAGATACGCCTGACAAACTCGAACAAAGATCTGTTAAGTGTATCTTCATAGGATACCCAAAGGAAACGATGGGTTACTATTTCTACTTCCCACCTGAAAACAAAATTGTTGTTGCAAGGTATGCTGAATTCTTTGAGAAGCGTCTCATAAGTCAAGAAATCAGTGGGAGGGCGGTAGATCTTGAAGAAATTCAAGAAGAAGAAGATACAACACCTTCTGAAATCACTAGCAACATTCCTCAAGAGGTGGAGGGTTTTGAACCACCACAAGAGGAAGTGATTCCGATTCGTAGGTCCGAAAGGACACATCGAGCTCCAAACCGCTTATGTCTAAATGTAGAGGTGGAGGAGCATAGTCTAGGGGATCTTAATGAACCCACTAGCTATAAAGTCGCAATGTTGGATTCAGAATATAATAAGTAGATTGATGCTATAAATGCGGAAATACAATCCATGATGGACAATATGGTATGGGTCTTGGTCGATCTTCCTCCTGGTTGTAAGACCGTTGGGAGCAAGTGGCTTTTTAAGAAAAAGACTGACATGGATGGTATTGTACACGTCTATAAAGCTCGTCTTGTAGCAAAGGGTTATACTCAACTCTACGAGGTTGATTATGAAGAAACATTCTCACATCTCGCTGACATTAGAGCTATTAGAATTCTCATATCTATAGTAGCATACTATGATTATGAGATATGGCAAATGGATGTTAAAACAGCCTTCTTAAATGGTTAACTTGATGAAGACATCTATATGGTACAATCTGAAGGTTTTGTTGATCCTAATCATCCCAGGAAAGTATGCAAGCTTCAAAGATCCATTTATGATCTTAAGCAATCATCAAGAAGCTGGAATAAAAGATTTGATAAGGAAATCAAAAGGTTTGGATTTGCTCAAAATCTTGATGAGCCATGTGTATATCAAAAGGCTAGTGGGAGTAATGTTACATTCCTCATCCTTGTATGTTGATGACTTAATCATCATGGAAATCACTTTCCAAGTTACAAGTGTAAGGATTATCTTGGAAAGTGTTTCACCATGAAGGATTTGGGGGGGGGAAGCAGCATTTATTTTCTTGGAATCAAAATCTATTGAGATAGAATCGAAAGCGATAATTGGACTTTGTCAAAAATGCTTACTGGCATATAGATCTTAAAGAGATACAAAAATGGATATTCCAACGTGGTCATATCCCCATGTAAGAAAGACTTGACTTGAACAATTCACAAGGTGCTTAATGCCTAAACGAGGTAAATCGCTATGAAGAATAGTATTACCTTATGCTTCGGCTATATGGTCTCATCCTGTATGCGGTTAGATGCACTATACCTGATGTTGCGTTCGCGCAAAATATACCAAGCGATTTCATAAAAATCCAGGTGAACCTCACTGGGACTGCTGTGAAAAAACATTCTTAAGTATTTAAGAAATACTAAAGATATGTTTTTGGTTTATGGTGGAAATCCTAGCACAGAACTTAGAGTTGAATGCTATTGCGGTGCTGGATTTGAGACTATAGAGATGACACTAATTCTCAGACAGGATATGTTTTCGTTTTGAATGGAGGCGCAGTGGATTGGAAGAGCTCCAAGCAAAGTACCACTGCAATGTCTGCTACAGAATCTGAATACATAGCTGCATCAGAAGCTGCCATGGAAGCTGTTTGGATTAGGAAATTTATCTCAATGCTTGGTATTGTACCAACAATAAATGAACCTTTAAATATGTATTGCGACAATTCAGCTGCAGTTTATTATGCTAATGAACGGGAGTCTGAAAGGGCAAGAACTATCAAAGACGATATCATTATTTCGCGAGTGTGTTGAACTGGGCTGATAAGGATACTTAAAGTTCACACAGATAACAATCTAGCTGATCCTTTTACAAAGGCTTTATTCAAATAGGAAGCTTACTCAACATGCCAGGGGCATGGGGCTTCGTCCTGCTAGTAGTTTCATGTAGATCTGTGTTTTAGTATTTGGATAAGGGATGTAAAACATTTTATTTTATGATAATGATACGTTGGTATTTTATATTATAAATTGTGTCCTATATTTTGCATGTGTTTAAATCCATGAATAATAAATGTATTATTCTAAATTAATCCGTTGTCGATTAACAATATGGGAATATTGTTAAACTAAGATAATTCTGAGTGATTGGTGATATTATAGATATGTGATATTACAGATATTAAGGATGAGTCCACCAAACTCACATGATATTCATAAGATGAATATTGGATTTCCCCGCCACAAGAATATCACTTTATGGATCGACGTCATCAAGTGAATCTTGTACGTGATTTTATTTACATAAATCCTTAGACTTGAGATGCAAGTAGGTTTAGCATATGTGGATATTCCTTCTTGATATAGTTTAAGTTGTCCTGAATAAGGTAACTAATAAGGGCTATGTCAGAATGGTTTATGCCACATGATGACTGGACACTTGTAGTCAATATTCAGAATTTGTTTCTCAAATGTTGAAGAAAGTACTACTGGGCCCCTCATAGAAATAATTAAATGTGTGTATGGCGTACTGTAAATCTTGGAAGATATGTTCTCATTGATTTTCAGTACTTTGGACTACGTCATATATGAGAAACAGAATCGTTAAATATGGAATGACATTGTCAATATCCAAATTTAACAACCGCGCTATCGCTCTCTACTCTATCGGCGCTCGCGCGCGTAATCGTTTCACGTAAATATTCGCGTTATGCCCTATGAAACCCACTCTCTCATCGAATGTTTTGGGAAGCATTGCGTGTTGCTAGAGCTTACCAATTTGTATTATATTATTTCATATGTTCCAAGTGAGAGACGTTGTTGGATTATGACCATATATGAATTAATATATGTCCGGAAATATTTTCGAGCCTAAGGGGACGCACACGTTTATATGTTAAATGACGAGAAAATATATTAAATGTATAACAAACGATCGTTAAAAGTTAACGAGTATTAAATAATTAGTTAAACGTTTAATGGTTAAACGTGAGGGACTAATTATTTATAAACCGAAGTTTAAAGGGTTGGTTCTTTTATTTTGTATCCTTAGTAGGCAAGAGAAGTAATCCCAAAAGGATTAGAAGATCAAGTCTATAAATATGGTTTTAGTTTTTTTTATGATTAAGATATAACTTAAAAACTAAACCTAAAGGATCGACTGTTCTTTGCCTACTTTTGTTGACCGGATTCAAGTTTTCTTGGAATCTTTTTGGTTTTGTATTCACACTAGAAACAAACCGGATACCCTTTTTGGTTTATTTGTTTAAGTTCGATCGTCACGTCTTTGTGATTCCTTGTTCGTAAGTTGATAGAATCAAGAGACGAAGAAGATCGTTTGTTATACACTACTAGTACTAGCATACCTCGTCGTTGGCTAAGAACGTATAGTGTGTGGAAGCTTAGAGGAATCATACCTTTGATTCTAGTGGTTACGCGTTGTATTATACACACGCATATATAGAAGACGGTGTTTACGGTTACCATTAAACGGTGTATCGTTTCGTGCTAAAAGGTACATGTTTTATATCTTGTTAATTATAGTGTTCTACACGTGATCATTTATTCCGCTGCGTACTCGTGTTAATTAATTGTTAATTAGGTTATAAAACCCAACAGAAACCATGCAACAATTTCCCATTTCAACCATTATCCAAACTTATGATCCAGACGTTGCAAGTGCGAAAAATATATATGTTCCAACTAGATACATGCTAAATATGAGAAATCAGTAAATCGCTACACATAAAATGATCAAAAAGTCAAAATGAATACACTTAGATTATTGTTAATTACTAGTTCAACTTTTAATGACTTTTGGTGTCTTTTTCTGTTGGATTTTATTTTCTTCTACCCCGAAACTATCAAACTTTAATTTGCCACCCCCATGAAACATATTGTACCTTCAACTTTACAGATTAATTGCCTACTCAAAGGGACCATCAAAAATTGAAATTTCAAGAACAGTATATAAAATCTATTGGTTAAATTGTTATTTGTGTTTAAAATTTGAAATCTATTGGTTTAAGTGCTTATAAATTATAATATTTCTTGAAAAATGCTTAACATCATTGTCTGATGAACTCAGCTACATATAAGGAGCAACTGAGCAAGAGTTAACTAAAGTTTTTTTTTTTTCTTAAGATAAAATGTGTAGATTTTGTATGTTTCTTGTTTAATGATCAAGACATGTATGTAAAATTTAAACTTACGATAACATAGACAAAAGTTTTTGTCTGTTAAGATAAAATGTGTAGATTTTGTATGTTTCTTGTTAGTTACCGCGACTTTGTTAAACAGACCGAATCAAAGTACTTCATATATGTATAAAAAAGGATGTTGTTTTTTGGGAACCTATATATGATTCAGAGAATAAGGCTATTTGTGCTCCGAATTTGCGTCAAACATGAAGTATGTTTGTCAGTTTTTGAATTGAAAAATACAAAGATTCTTCACTTACTTCAACCTGTTATTGTTTACTTGATCCTTTTTGTCCTAAGCATCCAGCTTCTGGTTCTTAGATTGACATTGGGAAAATTCTTTCATTAGTCTAACCTTTTATCAGTAAAATTTAACAACAAAGATAAAATAGAAGTTCACTCGCATCAGTTTTAACTAATTGCTAGTTAGTTGTAATTAAAGTTTTATCAATGACATAATTTGCAAAAGTTAGTATATAGTTTGCAAGGGACAAGGTTCGGAGGGAGACTCATCAGACTTCGATCTTGTAGATACCATTACCCTATAATACCTGACTACGTTGTAGTTCCCTTACCTTGTTATATACTATGTAGGGAAAGTTGCGAAAGGTCTAGGGTTGAATGATTTTTAATCATTCTTTTAAATCTTTTCCTCCCTGATATTGACTAACCCCCGACAAAAGAAAATCTTACATTTAAACACACTTTGAATCGTCAATTTTAAGGTATCACTATTTTATGTAATAAGATACAAGGATAATAGGTGATACCGTATAATAACTTAATTGAGTAAAAGTTTTTTTATTAAAATAAATGTTAGCGAAGATGTATGCACGTCTTCGTACATATTTGACAAATCTCAAAAAAATACCCTTTTTTTCAACTAAGTTTTTGCCATCCAATTTATAAAGACACTTGTAGACTGCTCTTACCTCTGCGTGGACTTACATGTAGATTTGAATCACAAAGGTAATTTAAACGGCTTTTACCGTGATACGGTTGAGATTTAGCATATTACATTACTGTTTTAAAATTGGACGACTTATCGTTGTTATGGTTAGACTTTTCTTAACACGTGCATAGATGGGCTGATACATGCTTACAGATATTATTGTAATAAAGTAAGGTCCCATATGGTTTAGGAATGCAAAAGTTTGTGAATTAATTAATCGTTGATTACCTTTTTGAATACACCATCGACTAGCAGATCAACTGATTGGTGGGGGTAATTTCAAGTTGGGGCCTTTCCTAACCTTAGGAGAAATTAATTGTTTATTTAATTAAACATGTGTATACTAATTTCTTCAAGAAAGTGTTATCAGAAAAAACTAATTCCTTGAACTTTTATTTTTTGTAGATGGCAATACCTGTTCAAAACAAACAACCATGTCGCTTCAGTCAGATGTTTGAAAAAGAAAAAACTTTCTGGTAATAACTTCAATGACTTGTTTTGCTCAGACATTAAGTTGAGTCCTTGAGAGTCGAGAAGAAAATTCATGTCATTCAGAACAGCCTTTAACCTCCCTGCTCCTGAGGCTTGGTGCTGAACCTAACATTTGGCTCATTTGACAGCTCTATATGATGCACATACCTAAATTGCTTGTCCTTACGCTTGGGGTATGGACCCCTAACTACATAAACAGTTTGAATTTGCACTATCCGTATGACATATTCAGAGCTTAGACTAATGTTTGAGAAACAAGCTGGAGTGAGAAGTTTGACTTATTCCATCTTTCATGCTTGCAAACAAGAGGAGGGTAAACCAGTTACTGAATATGTTCTTAAGATGAAAAGATATTTGGAGCAACTGGAACGTCTTGGTTATATACTGATACCCACATGGAACTCAGTAGGCTTAATCTTATATGGCCCTATACTAAAGAGTTTGTGGGATTTGGTAAGAAATAACAATATGCATAACATGGGGGAAGACAATGGTGAAATCATGCTAGGCTTACTTGATATGATAATGGTTTACCTAGAAGGCTGCAATACCACACAGTTAATAATGATTAAAAGTGGTAAAATCCAGAAGGCAATAAAAAAATCAGCTTAATAATGCAAAAGGCAAGAATAAGTGAATGGCAAGGGAAAGATAAGAAGTTATATCCCCAAAGCCAACAACCCTAGACCTCTGCTAAAGGAGCGCCCAGCTAAGGATGAGCCTGCCACTAGACTGTAAAGGAGGTAGGACATGTGGAAAAGGAACTGTCCTGAGTATACTTGCGTGATTGTAGAAGAAGAGAGCAAGTTGCTCAGCCATTTTCTTCAAGTATCTACATAATAGAAATTATTTCTTTCCTAATAATTAACTCTGGTGTATGAACTGGTTGGACTAACATATGTATTACACAACCAGGGATTAGGAATGACAAGGAAAGCTGAAACAAGGAGCTCTTTACCTGTACGTGGGCAAGGATGTTCAGTGTGCACAGTAGAAGCATTGGAAGTTATGACTTAGTTTTACCTAATGTCCTTGTGATTTGTTTAGACAATTGTCATTAATGCACCTACAATAACTATAGGTGTAGTTTCATTTTCTCGTTCTTGGTTGACAATGGATTTTGTTCAATGTTTTACGATTGTGGGGAATTTCATTTCAAAGAATGGTGTCTTTATTTTAATGTTGTTTCCTTTAATGGTATTTATGAAATTGATATGCTTAATCTTATGCCAAATGTTAATTCTATTAATAATGTTAGCAACAAAAGAGTCAAGCATATTTGGACTCCACTTATCTAAGGCACTGTCGTCTTGCTCATATAACCAAGAAACCGTATTAAACTTCTGCAGACAAGATGGGCTGTTCAAAAGTCATACGGATGCCTGAATTCTTTTGATAAATGCGAATCTTGTTTATCTGGCAAGATGACGAAGAAACATTTCCCTCATAGTAACGAAAGGGCAAAAGATCTTCTTGGAATAATACATACTGACGTATGTGGTCCACTTAGACATGTGTCAAGACAAGGTGCTAGCTACTTCATTACATTCACAAGATGATTATTAGTCGTTATGTTATGTTTAACTTCTTAAACAAAACAATTAGGATTTTTTTTATTTTTTTTTTTGAAACGTTCAAAGTGTTTAAAAATGAAGTTGAAAATCAACTCAGAAAGACCATTAAGGTAATACGAATCAGATCGTGGGTGGCAAATACATTAGCCAAGGAGTTTAAAAGATTATCTCAAAGCTAACCCAGAAAATTGTTATAACAGCTTACTCCTCCATACACAACCAACAAGCATAATGTGGTGTCCTGAGAGGAGAAACTCTCACTTTACTAAATATGTGCGTTCTAATGATGAAATCTAAAACTTTGCCTTTTAACTTTTTGATTATGCTCTAAGTCTGCAACAAACGCATTCTCAATATAGATCCCAACTAAGAAGGTAGATATGACACCAAATGATTTGTGGTATGAAAAAGTTCCAAACTTGTCTTACTAAAGGTCTGGGGATGTGAGGTTCATGTGAAGATAGATACCCTGGACAAACTCGAAGCAAAGATCTGTTAAGTGTGTCTTCATAGATACCCAACGGAAACGATGGGTTTACAATTGTCTACTTCCCACCTAAAACAAAATTGTTTGTTTGCAAGGTATGCTGAATGCTTGAGAAGCGTCTCTAAGCAAGAAACAGTGGGAGGAACGGTAATCTTGAAGAAAATCAAGAAGAAGAAGATACAACAAACCTTCGAAAACACTAGCAACATCCTCAAGGAGGTTGAGGTATTTGAACCACGCACCAATGGAAGGTGATTCCCGATTCGTAGGTCCGAAGGTCCGCATCAGAGCTCCAAACCGCTTATGTCTAAAGTGTATAGGTGGAGGAGCATAGGTCTATGGGGATCTTAATGAACCCACTAGCTAAAAGCCGCAATGTTGAATTCAGAATCAATAAGTGGATTGATGCTAATGAATGGCGGGAAATACAAATCCATGATGGACAATATGGTATGGGTCCCTAGTCGATCTCCTCTGGTTTGTAAACCGTCTGGGAGCAGGTGGCTATTTAAGAAAAAGACTGACATGCTGGTATTGTGACACATCTAAAAAGCTTCGTCTTGTAGCAAAGGGTTTATACTCAACTCTACGGGTTTGATTATGAAGAAACGGTTCCCTCGGACCTGTCGCTGGGACATTAGAGCAATTAGAATTTCGTCATATCTATAGCAGCATACTATGATTAAGAATATGGCAAATGGATGTTTAAAACTCCTTCTTAAAATGGTATCCTTGATGAAGATATCTATAATGGTTGCAACCTGAAGGTTTTGTTGATCCTAATCATCCCGAGAAAGAGGCAAGCTTCAAAAGATCCATTTATGGCCTTAAGCAAGCCATCAAGAAGCTGGAATAAAAGATTTGATGAGGAAATCAAAAGGTTTGGATTTACTCAAAATCTTGATTGAACCATGTGTATATCAAAAGGCTAGTAAGAGTAATGTTACATTCCTCATCTTGTATGTTAATGACATAATCATCATGGGAAATCACATTCCAAGTTTACAAAGTGTAAAAGATTATCTTGGAAAGTGTTTCGCCATGAAGGATTGGGGAAGGCAGCAATTATTCTCTAGAATCAAAATTCCTATAAGATAGATCGAGGCGATTAATTAGACTTTGTCAAAATGCTTACATGGATAAGATCTTAAAGAGATAAAAAAATGGATAATTTCAAACGTGTCATATCCGCCATAGCAAGAAAGACTTGACTTGAACAAATCACAAGGTTGCACCAGAACGCCTAAATGAAGTAAATTTCAGCATGAAGAAATGTACTTATGCTTCGTTGTTAGGGTCCATCATGTACGTTAGATGCATAGACCTGATGTTCTTTCGCGGCAAAATATAACAAGCCGATTTCAACAGAAACCAGGTGAACCTCAGCTGAACTGACTGCTGTGAAAAACATTTCTTAAAGTATTTAAGAAATACTAATAGGATATGATTCTTGGTTTCTGTTGGAAATCCTAGCACCAGAACCTTAGAGGATGAATGCTATTGCGATGCTGGATTCGAGACTGAATAGAGGATGGCACTAAGTCTCAGACAGGATTGGGGGGTTGTTTTCGTTTTGAATGGATGCGCATTATTGGAATTGGAAGATCTCCAAGCAAAGTACCACCAACTCTAATGTTCAGCTACAGAATCTGAATACATAGCTGCCTCAAAAGCTGCCAATGGAAGTGTTTGGAATAAGGAAATTTATCTCGGGCTTGGTATTGTACCAAACGATAAAGAACCTTTGAATATGTACTTGCGACAATTCAAGCTGCAGTTATTATGCTAAGAACAGGTGGAGTCAGAAAGGCACCAGAACTATCAAATTCGACAATTCATTATTTCGTGACTGTGTGTTGAACTAGGCGAAATAAGATACTTAAAGTTCAACACAGATCACAAGCTATCTGGATCCTTTACAAAGGCATTATCAAATAGGAAGCATACCTCAACATGCCCAGGGCATGGCTTCGTCCTGCTAATATTTTCATGAGATCTGTGTTTTAGTATATGGATGAGGGATTTAAAACAAATTTTTATTTTCATGATTAATGATACAATGGTATTTTGTTATTTTATATTAAGAAACTGGTCCTATATATGCATTTTAAATCCATGAATAATAATTGTATTATTCAAATTAAATCCGTTGTCGATATAACCAAATGGCATATTGTTAACACAAAGATAATTCTGAGTGATTGGTGATATTATAGATATGTGATATTACAGATATTAAGGATGAGTCCACCAACTCACATGATATTCATAAGATGAATATTGGATTTTTCCGCCACAAGAATATCACTTTATTGATGCGACTCAACAAGTGACTCTTAACTGATTTTTATTACATAAATCCTTAGACTTGAGGATTGCAAATACGGTCTTAGCATAATGTGGATAATCCTTCATGATATTAGTGTAAGTTGTCCTGAATAAGGAAACTAATAATGGCTTTGTCAGAATGGTTTATGCCACATGATACTGGACACTTGTAGTCCAATATAGAATTTGTTCCTTTCAAATTATTGAAGAAGATACCCAAACTGGCCCAATCAATTATATAGAAAAAATCAGATGATGATGTATTGGCCGTTACCTGAAAACTCGAGATATGTCTCCATTGAATTTTCCAGTAAAATCTTGATTACTACATATATGAGAAACAAATCGTTAAAATATGGAATGACATTGATCCATATTCATTTTTAACAAATGTATCGGAAACAAAGGGATTGTAAATTCATAAATCATTTTGTTCATCTAGCCTGTGAAACCACATCTCGGATGTATTTGGGAGGCATTGGCGTGTTGCTATATGCTTACCATTGTAATTAATATTATTCTACATGTCAATAGAGCTTTGGATATGACCAAAGTATGAATTAATATATGTTCGAAAATATTTTCGAACCTAAGGGGAACGCACTCACTTTATATATGTAAAAGACAGAAAAAAAATTAATTGTAATATATACTTAAATGTATAACAAACGATCGATTAAAAGTTAACGGGGTATTAAATAATTATTAAGCGATTAATGGTTGTAATCGTAAGGGACATAATATAGTTAATAAAACCAAAGACAAAGGGTTCGGTTGCCTTTTCTTTTTTTCCCTAGCCGGTTGTGACTAGAATCCTAATAGGATTAGGAGTTTTATTCTTAGTCTATAAGTATGGTCTAGTTTTTCATTATAATATAACTTGGAAAAAACAAAACAACCTACAATCGACTAGTGCCTTTTTTGGTCAACCGGCTACAAAAGTTGTGTGGGTCTTTGGTTTTGTATTCACACTAGAAACAAACCGGATACCTTTTTGGTTTATTTGTTTAAGTTCGATCGTCACGTCTTTGTGATTCCTTGTTCGTAAGTTGATAGAATCAAAAGACGAAGAAGATCGTTTGTTATACACTACTAGTACTAGCATACCTCGTCGTTGGCTAAGAACGTATAGTGTGTGGAAGCTTAGAGGAATCATACCTTTGAATGTCTAGTGGTACGCGTTGTAATATACACACGCCGAATAAAGAAAGACGGTGATTTACGGGTTACGCATTAAACGTGTGTAACGTTTCGTCTAAAAAGGTACAATGTTTTATATCCTTGTGTATTATAGTGTTCTAAACACGTGCTCATTTATCCGCTGCGTACTCGTGTTAATTAAATTGTTAATTAGAGTTATAAAACCCAACAGAAACAAGCAAACAATTTCCCATTTCAAAACCATTATCCAAACTTATGATCCAGACGTTGCAAGTGCGAAAAATATATATGTTCCAACTAGATACATGCTAAATATGAGAAATCAGTAAATCACTACACATAAAATGATCAAAAAGTCAAAATGAATACACTTAGATTATTGTTAATTACTAGTTCAACTTTTAATGACTTTTGGTGTCTTTTTCTGTGGATTATATTTTCTTCTACCCCGAAACTATCAAACTTAACTTTGGCCACCCCCTATAAACATATAGTACCTTCAACTTTACAGATAAGTGCCTACTTCAAATGACCATCAAAAATTGAAATTTCAAGAACAGTATATAAAATTTATGGTTTAAATTGTTTATTTGTGTTTAAGATTTGAAATTTCCAAACTTTGGTTTAAGTGCTTTATTAAATTCATAATACTTCTTGAAAAAATGCTTAACATCATTGTCTGATGAACTCAGCTACATAAGGAGCAACTGAGCAAGAGTTAACTAAAGTTTTTTTTTTTTTTTTTAAGATAAAACGTGTAGCTTTTGTATGTTTCTTGTTTAATGATCAAGACATGTATGTAAAATTTAAACTTACGATAACATAGACAAAAGTTTTTGTCTGTTAAGATAAAATGTGTAGATTTTGTATGTTTCTTGTTAGTTACCGCGACTTTGTTAAACAGACCGAATCAAAGTACTTCATATATGTATAAAAAAGGATGTTGTTTTTTGGGAACCTATATATGATTCAGAGAATAAGGCTATTTGTGCTCCGAATTTGCGTCAAACATGAAGTATGTTTGTCAGTTTTTGAATTGAAAAATACAAAGATTCTTCACTTACTTCAACCTGTTATTGTTTACTTGATCCTTTTTGTCCTAAGCATCCAGCTTCTGGTTCTTAGATTGACATTGGGAAAATTCTTTCATTAGTCTAACCTTTTATCAGTAAAATTTAACAACAAAGATAAAATAGAAGTTCACTGGCATCAGTTTTAACTAATTGCTAGTTAAGTCATGCATGCATAGTCTCTAGACTTATTTGCTCTTGTAATCTTCCTAAACTGTTACCGCAAGGTCGTCTATGTTGGGATTTAATATCTATGTAACCAAGTTACTACAAGTACGCAGCGGATTTGGATCTAGTAATAGCATATGGTTAACACTAAACAAGAAGTAAAAGAAACGCGTACCTCTTTGATAATCGATCAAGAAAACAAGTAAAGCAATTAAAGTAAATTGCCTCTACGGTTGCTCACACAGTCACGTCAACCGAACACGTTAAGCTTGCTAGACTTAAACTTCACGATCAAACAACCCTTGTATAATAAAACGATTACTAAACAACCTTTGACTTGTAACCGAAAACCACAAGCACCGAATTAGGGTTTATAGGTAAACCCTAATGAACCGAAATTACAATGAACCAAAAATCTACAACCCGAAACCTTAGTTGGGATTTATGACTTCGAACCAAGAAAAGCATTATTAACACTTGTGTTATTAAACCTTGTACGTCCAGTTTAGGAAGACAAGAGAGATCGAATTAAACCTTGTGGGTTTAATCGAATATGATGTATAAAAGTAAACCGAAAATCTAAACAACTCTTGTTATTTGTTACTCGAACTCGGCTGGTAAAGAAAGAGCATGTAAAGCGAATCAGAGGTTGAGGTATTAGTAGTTGTGTCGCATGGAATGAATGAAGGGGTGAAGAGTATTTATACTCATCAAACCTTAGACTAGATGAACTAGGAGACAAGTCCTAGTCTTATACAATACTCGACCTCTTTCCTAGTTCTCCTAATCCCAAATCATCCTTATCCTTATGGGAATTCTTATTTGTTTCCACTTTTAATACATCATAAGTTTATGTCCTTAACTCAGGTTTAGTCCTTTGTGGTATTATTAAACGAGAAGTATTAATAAACATATTTTCCGTGTAAAACGTGTGTGCCCACCAATAGGCTCATATATTCGTAATGATTCCGTGCTATTCGAACTTCCATAATCCAACAGCACCCACTTGGGAGTTGGAAGTAGCACCTAACACTCATCCCTATACATTGGCAAAAAGTCTAGCAACCCCCTCACAATTATTTTTTCATTAGGAAATATTAATGAGATAAGAGTTTACAAAAATCAATCTTCTGCTATTTAATGGTTAAAAATATTCTTCTTTGCTTTATCTGTCCCACCCTTGTTACAGATAATCGTTAAACCATGGATAAGGATCCTACGAGTCATTTCCATATATTTAACTTATGTTTCTCGTTAATAGAAATAATTCAATACACCAAATGTTAATCAAGGATCAACTTGGCATTAACCTTTGGGCACGGCCATTCATTTACTGATTAAATCCTGGAGAAAGGCCTAATGATCTTTCTGCACATATCAAGTGGAGGAACAAATCCTTTGTTGACTACAAGTGTTGTGGATGCTGCTTCACATACACTCCGAAAAATAGCTTTTATAACTACCTTGTTTCAGGAAAAGCGATTGGCTTTAATCACAAAGTGATATCGCACACTACCAGAATTTGCCTCGCATCTCAGTCTAAGGACAATCTTTATCAACCATTTTTGACATTTTAACTCAGACATGGATCCAAAAGAAAATGATCGAAGGTTGGGTTATCCAATTGCATCCCTTGTGTAATACATACCGAGGTTTGGTGGGAACATTCCTTATATTCACAGAATATAACCAACACTCACATTTGCCTTACATAACAATATTCCCATATTGTTAACCGACAATGGACATATTTAGAATAATAAATCATTCATGAATTAAACATGCAAATATAGAATAACAGTTGTTATATGAATGAAAACAAATCCCAAGTATCTTTATTCATCAAAAATTAAAAACTGTCTTACAATCCTAATAATCCAAATACTAATCAAACACAGAGTTACATGAAACTACTAGCTGGCAACAATCTGATATTCCTAGTTAATTCAGAATGCTAGGGAATTGCCAAAGCCTTTGTGAAAGGGTCAGCTAAATTATCATCTGTGTCAAATCTTTTCTATCTTTAACATCACCCATCTTAATGGTCTCTCAGGATAGAAAAAAATAGTGAACTTTTACGCGAAAATGTCTTGCACCTTTAGTGACTCCATCATCTTTCGCTATAGCTATGGCTCCGGTATTCTCACAATACATACTTATGGGTTCTTCAATTGTGGGAACAATGCCAAGACCAAAAATGAATTTACGAATCCATACAGCCTCCTTTGATGCATCAAAAGCAGTGATATATTCAGCATCTGTAGATGAGGTTGCAAAAATACTTTGTTTTGTACTTTTCCAGTCAACAGCACCTCCATTTAGAACGAACACATATCCAGTCTGACGACTTTATAGGTAGTCAGCATCCGTCAAATATCCATCATGCATGTAAGCAAAAACTCTGAGCAGTCGTTTCCATATTACCCATCCATATACCAGAAATATATCCTTAGTATTGCGAAGATATCATAAAATATTATTGTTAACAGCATCGAGTGTTCTTCACCCGGATTCTGTTGAAATCGGCTTGTTATGTTCTGTGCGAACGCAACATCAGGACGAGTACATCTCACAGCATAAATAGATCCTATTGTCGAAGCGTAGGGAATATTCTGCATGCGCTGTTTCTCACGGTCGTTGAAGCCCTATTGAGACTTACTAATTTTTTAACTTTTTCTAGCATTGGGATCGTTCCAACGCTTGAATTTTCCATATAAAAATCTTTTTCAAGATTTTCTCATTGTAAGCAGATTGATTTAAACCAATTAACCGCTTTGAACCTATCACGATAGATCTTGATTCCAAGAATATACGCAGCAGCACCCCTCATAAACATTCATAGCAAAACATCTTCCAATAGGATTTTACATCTGTAACATTGGAATGTTGTTTCCCATGAGTAATATGTCATCGACATATAAAGAATTAGGATAGCGACATAACTCCCACTAGCTTTAGGTATACACATGGCTCATCAGGATTTAGTGAAACCGAATTTCTTGATTTCATCAACAAATCCGCATTATTCCATTGCTTGATGCTATGCTTTAAGTCCATAAATGGAAACGCTAATTTTGCATAATGGGTTAGGTATTTTTGGATTCACAAAACGCCTCAAGGTTGCTCCAAATAGACTTCTTTCTCGGAAAGATGACCCATTGAGGAAGGCGGTTTTGACATCCATTGCCATAATCTCATAGCATAGTACGCGGCTATAGCAAAGAAAAATCCTTAAAGCTTCTAATGTCTGCAACAGGAGATAAGGTTTCTTCATAATCAACCCCCGTAGGTTTGAGTGAAGCTCTTCGCTACAAGACGAGCTTAAAGATGTATACTGCACCATCCCCATGTCAGCTTTTTCTTAATAAGCCAATTGCTACCAACGGTTCTAGCATTGGGAGGAAGCTCAGACTAAGACCCATACATCATTGTCATTCATCGGATTGCATTTCCACATTCATCAGCATCACGCCATTTCTTGGATTCAGGAACCAGCAAGGTGCACTGTTATAGTTTAGCGGGTTCACCGAGATCCCCTAACTCATGTTCCTTAGCATCGATGTATAAACACAATCGATCTGTGGGACGGCGTGTCCTTGTGGACCTACGAATGGTATTCGATATTCACTTTCGAGTTTCACCAAATTTCGTGAATCCATCCTCTTCATTGATTATAAGCTAGATGTCCTACAGAAGGATTATGTATCTTCTTCTTGAAATTAGTATCACGAACTTCCACACTCCCACTTCTTTTCAGACTATAAGATCATTCCTTAAATAACTCCCAGTCATTCCGAGCACAAAACTTTATTCTCAGATGGTTTGTTAAAAGAATATCCCATTGTTTCCCTTTGAGTATCCTACGATAACACCTAAAAGACTAGGATCAAGTTTGTCAGTATGGTAAGTGTACACGCCTTAACATGTGCCTCACAACCCGAAGACTTTAAGTAATTGACACTAAGGGGCTTGCCCATTGGTCATATTTCATATGGTTTCTTGTCAACCTTCTTAGTTGAACCATGTTGAAGAATGCGTGAAGCAGTCTCAAGAGCATAATCCCCAAAAGGACTTTGTAGAGTAGTTATTGACTCATCAATGATAACCATTCTAGCCGGTTTCGATTCTCTCTCTTGACACTCCATTGATTTGAGGAGAGCGTGTATGGAGGAGTGCGAAATGGGCAATAATCCCATGCTCTCTTTAATATAACTTTTTGACTCATATATCCACCTCCACGATCAAGAACGTAGTGATTTATGGTCTCGCCCGAGTTGGTTATTTCTACCTTCCTTTTGAAATACTTAAAAAGGTTTCAAACCCATCAAGTTTATGTTTCAGCAAGTAACATAACCATCACGACCTGAAAACGTCAGTGAAAGTGACGAGTAGCTAGCTCCTTGTCTTTGACACTAACTAAATGGGCCACATACATCTGTGTGTAATTAGTCCAAGTAAGATCCTTAGCCCCTGTTCCACTTGATGTGAAAAAGGGTTTTTCTAGCCATCCTTTCCAGACAAGCATGAAACACATTTTTCCTAATTGACTCAAGTCAATAGAATTTAGAAAGTCCTTCATGTTGCCAAAACTTTTCAATGCGTTTCTCTTGCTAACTGTGTCCAAGACGAAGACAGTTGCCACAAGAGAGAAGATCTAAATTAATTTGGCTCTTTAATATAATCTGCATACAAGAACTATCGTTTGTATAAGAACAAGCAAACCAATTTCAAAATGCCATCCCGTGGACAGCCATAAAATAAAACTAGTTTATCCTATGAAACTGAAATAACATGTTAACAATCAAAACATTGAATAAATCCATCGCAACAAACGCGAAACTGAGAAATAACACGTCTATAATAGAGGGAGCATAATGACAAATGTTCAAGACCATAACTAATCCACTAGGTGACTCCTAAATGATAAGTTCCAATTGACATTCAACCAAACGCCTGCAACGAGACCATCGCACCACATACAGACTCAAAGCCCTGTTTCAGCTTCTTACTTCCCCGTAGACCCTGAGTAGTAATACAAATATGAGTACCACACCCAGTGTCATAAATCTAAGATTTACTATGGAAAGAATAGAGTTCTATGGTGAAAATACCTGAAGTGCTAGCTCTCTGAGATAACTTCTTCTTTTTCATCAACTCGGCGTCCTTTGCTGGGTTATCCTTCTTAGGTGGTGAGGATCTTAGGTTAGGAGCAAATGGTACATTTTTTGAGCATGAAGCCCATCTTGTTCTTTCCTTTAACCCTTGACCGGCCCCTTTTAGCACTTTGTGCGTTTATAGAATATTTATATTTATATTGTGTTAGTGATCTTCTGGATTTTTTCTGAACCCTTCCTGCTCGTTTGCATGAAGTTTAGGATTAGCATCTTTCTTTGGCAGCGATTTCTTTATGCACTTAAGCATGGCAATGTAGTTCATTCACGGTCTTCCCATAGCCGTCATATAAAATTCTGCACGAAGTCGGTAAAAATCCTTTAAATGAGATAGACAGATTAGAATCACTGCAAGGTTTTACCAACTGGTTGACCGAATCGCTCCAAGTTGTCAATGTAGCCCTTCATTTTTAGAACATGGGAGCTAACTGATTGACCTTCCTCTTGCTTGCAAGTGTGAAATTCTCCCACAGTCTGCAAAAGTTCCTGTTCAGCTTGTTTGGAAAACATAGCTTTTAGTTCCTGGAGCATGTCATAAGCACCAAGATGAGCTAGATTTCGTTGGATATCTAGGTCCATGGTTAACAACATGAGCACAACAACTTCCTTTTGCCCTTTAACCCAGCAGCATGACTGCAAAAAAAGGGCCTCAAGGAGGAACTTGTTGTCCAGGTTGTGCAACTTGGTGCAACAGTAATATAGGATGCTCAAGGTAATTTTCCGTGTCTTCTTCAGTTGAAAGTACCAAACGTAGTTTGTCTGTATCCAATCAAGAATTTTGGGTCCAGTGAGTTTTTGTTTCTCGAAGAAACTCCTGAATACCGAATTGTTTCCGACTGAGGTAGTCATCTACAATAAAAAGTTCAAACAATTAGTATTTTCGATAATTAGATTCTTAATAGAATAAACTTCCCAATTAATTTACTAATTAAGACTAAGATCCAACTTGCAGTCCCACTTATTACCTAAGGTCTGACCAGGATGTAAACAAGTAGGGCAAGAGGTAAGCGTCGAGCGTTAATTGCATTTCAATGCAACTCTTAGATTTATGATACTTTTCAAAACATTAGTAAGCATGTAATAATGTTAAGAGCATGTTTAGTATCATCTTATGCCTCGGGTCCAGGGTCTGACAAAGAGACTCGAATTAAGTCGACTAAACGAGAACATGTGAAAATCGTCAAAGGTCTGACCAGTAGGCGAATTTCACCATGGGTTGGTATGGGTCCAGGGTCTGACAAAGAGACTCAAACGAAGTGCATGTGTTCTACGATTGGATGGCATAGACTTAAATTTTCTAGGGGTATTCACATAAATGTGTCAAAACGTGTACAAAGAAGCATGTAAACAACTTTGTAACACTAATTTAAAAACTTTTAATAATGAAACTGTAGTGACATGCCATGGTTCACGGTAACTCCAATCGAACTCGCAAAGAAGCGGAGAAACAGGTCAGCGCGAAGCTTATTAAAAACCATATTTCTTTTGGGAATTACGTAAAACAACCCGCCTTAAACTTTCCTTATAGTCTGTTCTAGTGGATGAGCCGTACTTCTCATGAGTCCATAGCGTCCAGTTTTTAATTCATGAAAAACAAGTTTCAATTAGTTTAGTCTTATTAATTTTCACAAAAACAGTTTTCCACGAAACAAATGGTTGGTCACTATGAGCATGCATTAGGCGTGTAAAATTAATAGACTACTTTAACATCATCTTTTAGTCATATGGCCTATTTAATTTGGTGTGTAAACAATTTAGACATTAAATAATCCATAGCATAACTAAGATTCATAACTAAAAGATGACCTTACGCATACAAGTAACAAGAAAAATCCGAGTTCACCATCACGTGAGTCTTCCCCAAATGAGAACCATAAGACCCTCACTAGGTTTTCTGCTAAAGTGCCTAGATTGCCCCCATTCACCACATATTGTGATTGAGTGGATCTTATAGCCGAAATAGGCAATTAATTAAAAAGGAATCAAGCAAGCTAAATTAACAATCTTAATTTTCCTTTTTAACCTATATTAACTTTTAATAGTTTTTAAGATCAATATCTACATATTTTATTTATCTTATGGCAAGAATCTAAATATTATTGTCATATTTTTCTAGTAAAACATAAATAAAATATCAAACGCAGCAGATCATAGACTATGTTTTAATGATAGGCATGTAAACTAGGCGTATAATTAAAACAAAACGTGTAACCCATAAAGCTAAAACGAGTTGGCTCGTGATGCCACTGTTGGGATTTAATATCTATGTAACCAAGTTACTACAAGTACGCAGCGGATTTGGATCTAGTAATAGCATATGGTTAACACTAAACAAGAAGTAAAAAAAACGCGTACCTCTTTGATAATCGATCAAGAAAACAAGTAAAGCAATTAAAGTGAATTGCCTCTACGGTTGCTCACACAGTCACGTCAACCAAGCACGTTAAGCTTGCTAGACTTAAACTTCACGATCAAACAACCCTTCTATAATAAAACGATTACTAAACAACCTTTGACTTGTAACCGAAAACCACAAGCACCGAATTAGGGTTTATAGGTAAACCCTAATGAACCGAAATTCCAATGAACCGAAAATCTACAACCCGAAACCTTAGTTGGGATTTATGACTTCGAACCAAGAAAGCAATTAACACCTTGTGTTAAACCTTGTACGTCCAGTTTTGGAAGACAAGAGATATCAAATTAAACCTTGTGGGTTTAATCGAATATGATGTATAAAAGTAAACCGAAAATCTAAACAACTCTTGTTATTTGTTACTCGAACTCGGCTGGTAAAGAAAGAGCATGTAAAGCGAATCAGAGATTGAGGTATTAGTAGTTGTGTCGCATGGAATGAATGAAGGGGTGAAGAGTATTTATACTCATCAAACCTTAGACTTGATGAACTAGGAGACAAGTCCTAGTCTTATCACAATACCTCCTCTTTTCCTAGTTCTCCTTATCCCAAATCGATTCCTTAATCCTTATGGGATATTCTTATTTGTTTCCAGCTTTTAATACATCATAAGTTTATGTCTTAACTCGGTTTAGTCCTTGTGGTATTATTAAACGTGAAGTATTAAACGTATTTTCCGTGTATTAACGTGTGTGCCCCCAATAGGCTCACATATTCGTAATGTATTCGTTCTATTCGACTACCATAATCCAACAGTCTAGCTATGGTTAACTTTAGTTTAATTTGTATTCTTAGATAATGTTTTATCTATACAATCTAACATAACAACTAGTTATATGTATTAGTTCGAATTTGCTTGCCGAACCTTGTATGTTTGACACTGATTATCAAAGACGGCAATCTAACATGAAATATAGAGGGAATTTTGTGTACTAAGACATGCGCGGTGTACTAATCCATGAACGTGAACTTCTTGTAACCAATTGTTTTAAAGTTATTACTGCAAGTTTTCGTTACATGTTGATAATCGGCCAGTTGTTTCTTGTTCTGATTTAAGCTCTTCCTAACTGGATAAAAAAGCTACTAAGCATCACAAAATGGCCGTTATTTGGTTCATGCTACTACTAACTTTTGGTTTTTTCTACACTAGCTTTTCAATCACAAAAACCATTAAAAACCAAAAAAGGTTCATTAAGAATTGTTATTTTGGGTGCATTTTGGGCTCTAAAACACACACAAAAACATAGAGAGATACAGAGTTACTGTAATAATTATCACACGCACTAGCAAGTAGCAACTAAAAATAAAGAAAAGAAGTAGAAGGTTTTTAATTTGTTCATGTCAGTATCAAAATAAGATGACGACAAAAAGAAGAAACTGATGGCACTCTTGTATCTAATCTGCTACCTTACATAAATCATTTTCAGAAAAAAATAAAGTGAAGCATGATTAAAGTTTTTCTCTTTTCTTTTTCATTGAATATTATTTGGATTCTTTGACAAACAATACTTCCTTTGATGCTTTAAGACAATGTCTACTTGTACCGCATCTCGTTTCTATCTTCAATTCATTTCGTGTGTGTGCATGTCAATATGTATAGGTCATAATAACTTAAACAAAAAATGATTCCCATTCCTAACAAAAATAACTAATACTAACAAAATTTGGACATATGCTAATATCAAAACCCTCAAAAGTGAATGTTTAGAAAGAGAAATTTGCAAAAATATGTGTCAAGTAATACTAAAGTTTTATGTCACGATCATACCTAACTGTCTGAAAATGTTTTACAACCAAATATTTATGAGTTCAAGTCATGCTTAAGATATATACTAGCCGAGTACTCGCGCAATGCGGCGGCGGGTACCATGTGATTATATTTTGCGGCAAGCAAATGTTATCCGGTTAAACGTTTTTCTAACGAAAAAAATAAAGAATCTCTGCAGTAATTACCAGTAAGAGTTGAGGAGTGAAAATGAGGGTATATTGAGAGACTATTTTTGCTATAACAAAAAACATTTTTGTGTGTGAGAGATATGAAAGGTTTGTGTGGATTTATATTATGGATGCGGTTACATATTTTTAATAATCATTATTGATACTAATGATTTTAAGCTGTTACACGTTTTTAATGATATTGCTTATTCTTTTTTTAAGATTTGGAAATCAAGTTCAATAATTATTTTTAACAGTGAACAATCGCTACATAATAAAAAGAAAAGAAAAAAGAAAATTACTGTAGAACGTAAGTAGTAGTTAAATAAATTGAACAATTCCAAACACCCCAATAATCACAAATCAAATATTAAAATTCTAACAATAAAACCCCAAATGGTTATCATCATCATCATCGATCATCAATTCAAAACTACAATTAATAGTTTTAATCATACCTTTATACTCGAAAGTAGACACCAAGAGCAGATTTTTGACGATGTGTTGAAATAAGAGACAATCAATTTGTAACGTACCAAATATCACAAACACTAGAAATGATAGTTAATCACACAACCTGGAATCAAAGAGCTAAGAACTTGATTCGAAATTGCAATGATTTAATGGAGTAATGGAATGATTTGTTATGGAATTGATGAAGTGGAAGGTTTACAGAATTACAGAGAGAAATGTAGGATCTAAAACATGAGAAAATGAAGAAATGAACACAACGACTATTTAAAGACAAAATGGGCGGGAAAAACGGTTATGGAGTTGACTGAGTCAAACTTTGCATGAAATGACCCCTTGGTTGGCTGCCACGTGTCCCTAGCCGTTGAAATTGAATTGAGAAGCTAACAATTCCAACCCCTTCAGAACATCCTTGTCCTCAAGGATCAATAACAAACTCAGGAAACCTTTTTTGAATGTCCTCATAAATTTCCCAAGTAGCATCATCCTTAGAACAATTTGCCCACTGAATTAGCAATTGTACTGCAACTCTATTCTTCTTTTTCACCATTCTTCTATCTAACACAGCCACTGGAGTTGCAGCAAGTAAACCATCATCTTGACAATGAGGAAAAGTTCCCATAACCACCCCTTCTATTTTACACTTTTTGAGTTGGGACACATGGAAAACACTATGAACTTGAGCACTGCTAGGCAATTCCAACTGGTAAGCCACTTTTCAATTTTCTTCAAGACTTTGAATAGGCCATAGAACTTAGGAGACAACTTATGCTGCACACTTTGCCTAATAGTGATTTATCTGTAAGGCTGCAGCTTCAAATACACCCAGTCCCCTTCCACAAACTCTCTATCAGACCTTTTCTTGTCTGCCATTGACTTCATTCTATTCTGTGCTCTTTTGAGGTAGAACTGTAGTAGCTTAATAGCTTGATCCCTAACCACCAAAGTTCTATCAACAGTCTCAACCCTACACTCCCCAGCCTCATAGGTCACATGTTGAGGGGGTGTTTGGCCATATACAATCTCGAAAGGTGTAGTTTTAGTTGAGCTATGGAACCTTGTATTATACCAAAATTCTGCTAAAGGTAGCCAGTTGGTCCATTCCTTAGGCTTCTCCCCTGTCATACATCTCAAATAGCATTCCAAGGTCTTGTTTACAGCCTCAGTCTGTCCATCAGTCTGTAGGTGATAGGCACTTGACAAGTGTAGCTCCACCTTTAGCATTTTGAAAAGAGATTTCCAAAACAAACTTGTGAAGACTTTATCCCTGTCACTGACTATTGTCTTGGGTAAACCATGCAACTTGTAGATATTATCCAAAAACAACCCAGCCACTTGAACTGCAGTGTATGGGTGAGCCATGGATACAAAATGAGCATATTTACTAAGTCTGTCCACTACCACCATAATCACAGTCTTTCCATTAGAAACAGGCAGCCCATCAATGAAGTCCATTGAAACATCTTGCCATATTTGCTGAGGAATGGGTAAAGGTTGCAATAGTCCAGGGTAAGCAGCCAAATCTGCCTTATTTCTGTGACAAACATCACACTAGCTTACTATTTTCTTGACAGTCTTCCTCATACCCTTCCAATAAAACCAATTACTCAGTCTTTTAGTGGTAGCAAACACACCAGAATGTCCTCCTTCAGCAGAGCTATGGAAGTAATCAACAAGCTTTTGTCTGATACTCTCAACATTTCCTACTACCAACTTCCCTTTTCTTCTTAATTGTCCAGCATTCCATGAATATTTTAAAGAGTCACTGGTGCCTTGCTGAACTTTTTCTATTAGCAACTGCATTTGACCATCTTGTTCATAACTCTTTTGTACTTCCTCAACCAAGCCACTAAAAATAGTAGTAACTACCATAGATGATAATTCCCCACCATGACTTGTTCTTGATAAAGCATCAGCAGCTTGGTTTTCCTTACCCTTCTTGTATAAAATTTCATAGTCATACCCAAGTAATTTTGGTAGCCATTTTGATTGGAAGGGAGTAGTAATCCTTTGGTCCAAGAAATACTTAAGACTGAAGTGATCAGTCTTGATTTGGAAGTGCCTATCCAATAAGTAACCCCTCAATCTATCTAATGCCATGATTACAGCTAATAGCTCCTTCTCATATGCTGACAAGGCATGATGCTTTGGAGCTAGTGTTTTACTGAGATAAGCCATAGGATGTCCTCCTTGTTGTAACACAGCACCAATCCCAATCCCTGAAGCATCAGTTTCCACAACAAATGGCTCATCAAAATTGGGTAATTTAAGAACTGATGCATTAATCATTGCCCTCTTCAAGGCTTGAAAAGATTGTGTAGCCTGTTCAGTCCATTGAAATGCATTCTTTTTGAGTAATGAAGTCAAAGGCTGAGCAACAACTGCATAATTCTTAATAAATCTTCTATAGTATCCTGTCAGACCAATGAAGCCTCTCAACTGCTTAAGAGTAGTGGGAATTGGCCAATATTCCATTGCAGCTATCTTAGCAGGATCTATGGCCACTCCTTGATCAGAAATAACATGTCCCAAGTATTCAACTTGAGCAGTCCCAAACACATATTTGCTCTGTTTTGCATAAAGACTGTTTTCCCTCATAGTTAGCAATATGGCTCTTACTTGTGATAAATGTTCCTCCACACTAGTACTGTATATGAGGATATCATCAAAAAACACCAGAACAAACTTCCTTAAAAAAGGCTTAAACACTTGATTCATTAGAGACTGGACTGTGGAGGGAGCATTTGTAAGACCAAATGGCATTACCATGAACTCATAGTGTCCCTCATGAGTTCTAAAAGCTATCTTAGGAATGTCTTCCTCATCCATCCTTATTGAATGATAGCCTGATTATTTTAAAATCCAGTCTTTGAAAACACTTTTGAACCATGAAGCTCATCAATCAATTCTTCAATCAAGGGAATTGGAAATTTGTCCTTAATTGTCAATTTGTTCAACTGTCTATAGTCAATGCACATTCTCCAAGAGCCATCTTTCTTTTTAGCCATTACAATAGGAGAGGAAAAAGGGCTATTGCTTGGCCTGATGACTTTAGAGTCCAATAATTCCTGTACCATAGTCTCTATAGCATCCTTTTATCCTGGTGGATGCTTATAGGGTCTGATGTTGACAGGAATAGCACCTTCTCTGAGAGGAATTCTGTGATCATGTTGTCTTTGAGGTGGCAAAGAAGTAGGTAAAGCAAAGACATATTCAAACTCCTTTAACAATTCACTCAAAGCTTGCTCCTCAGTTACCCCAAACACAGGCTTGTAAGTGACATCCAGTGACATGACAGAAGTTGTAGGCACACAAAGGCTCATAGAAGACAAATTTGCAGCCTTCTTGGTCACATGTTTGGTTAATTGTCTCCCAGAGAGCCACTGCATAGGAGATTTAGTAGTTCCTCTTAAAGCCACATGTTTTCCTTCATGTTGGAACTGCATCGTTAAAGAAGTAAAATTCCATATAATATCTCCCAATGCTGCTAACCACTGCACTCCCAATACCATTTCACATCCTCCCAGTGGTAACAACATTACATCAGTAGAAAACTTTTCTCCATTAATCATCCAACTAAAGTTTTTACACATACTTCTACTGGTTATTTTGTTCCCATCAGCCACACTAACTTGTAAAGGATCAATCTCAGTTATCTTGCACCCTAGTTTTTTAGCCATGTACACATCCAAAAAATTGTGAGTGCTTCCTGAGTCAATAAGAATATGTATCCTTTGCCTCCCAAAGTGACCAATCACTCTCATTGTCCTATAGCTTGTAAGACCAGTCAAGGCATTGAGAGAGATTTGGGGAATTTCTGTAAGAACCCGAATTTAATGTCATTATTTATTTTGACTTATATATTTATTTTCTAAATTTTAGAAAATATTATATTTTATTATTTTGTCAATTTTGGAGAAAATCGTCGGATTTGAATAAAAAGGCTATGCGTTAAAAATTTAACCGTTTTTGAGCAACGAAAAATCAATGACTTCGTATTTTGGCCTCGAATTCCAATTATATTTTATTTTATATAAAATATTATTTTAAAAGTTTACATGTGCAACCGAGTTAAATTTTGCGTTTTAGGAAAAAAAAATGTCGGACTAGGAAAGGTTTTAGGGCCCGAGACTTATAAGTATTATTAGTTAGGAAGAAGCGGCCGAAACCCACTCCTCCCTTTTGCTATAACCGGCCATAAGCCCAAGACATACACCCTTATGTTTTAAACCACTTAATTAACCCACTAGCTAAATTAGGCCCAAGACCCAAACCCAATATTCTTTTTATTTATCAAAACCAATCGACAGTCACTTTTTTTCTTGTAAAATAAAAAACTCAGGACAAACAATATTCTTCTATTCCCTTTTCTTTTATTCATGGTTCGACACATAACCCACCAAAACCATTAATTGATCATCAAAACCCCATTAAATCTACTCCTTTTCACCTTAAATCAACACTATTATAAACCCTAATCATTCCCCAATGATAAAAATCTCCATGCAACAAGTTTAGAAAAATTAATTATTTTTCAAGAATCAAGATGTTGAGGTTTGATCTAAATGTTGGGTACAAGAAGACTTAAAAAGTGTTATTGAAGAAGTTGTTGCAAGATTTAGGTCAAAAAGTTAGGATTTTGGTTCTTTGGTTGTTTGGTGCCGCGGCATAGGCTCAAACCCACATAGGGTTTGTGTTGTTGATCATCATCTAACAAAAACCTCATTGTAAGTATCCTTTATTTTTGGTTATTTTGATTAATCAAGGTTTAATTGAGCATGCATTGGTTTTGATTGAAACTTTATGGTCATGCATGTTCATAGGATAGTTAAACATTGGTTTGATCTTGGAATTTAAGGGATATTGTGATAATAGATTGAATGTGGTTATTGTTTAAGTATGTGGATGGCGAAATTGAGGCTTAGAAGCTTAGATATTAGGCAAAACACAAGGATTTTGGGGACTGTTTTGGGACAGCAGGTTGTCGCCCCATTTCCTCAAAATGTTTGGCTTGTGCCTACTGATATTATTTGATATTTGGAAAGTAGACACTTAGAGGATCATGTGGTAAATTGGATGCTCAACCAACTCCTCCGGATGAAGGAGATATGGTCAATTTACGATCATGGGTCAAATCTGGACCTTTGAATATAAAACGTGTTAATCTCTAAAATTTTGAACTAAAAGTTTGGGTTTTAAAACATTACTAAGTACTAGATGTCTTAGGAAAGCTTTAGCACTTGTCCTTGCATCCAATGCTATCTTAGATTAGGATTTATGGCCAAAACCGTAGGAATTAGAAGTTCAGCCAACTTTCTGGTTTGACCTTCGGTTAGTAAAAATCCATTTCCCATGGATTGGTGAATGGTATGATTGATTGGCCAAATGTTTTGAAAACTAGACTTAAGTGGATTTCCAGGGGTAAAAGCCTCATTGTTGTACCTTTTATAGATTAAGAGATACAATGGCATGAAGTTGACTAAAATCTGGAAAACAAGTTTTCTGTTTTGAGTTTCAGTTAGTAAAATGGACTTTTCTCTTAAATGGTAAACAAATGGAATGATTGGCTTGATGTTCTGGAAAGTAGACTCCAAGGGCTTTCTGGAGGTGAAAGCCTCACTTCCATAGCCTTAATGGTTTGAGAGCAATGCCCTCATGAATCTGACCTAAACCAGAAAATGGACTTTTACGTCTAGTTTTAGAAGAATAAAAGTGCGACCACTTAGTAAAAGTTAAGATTGGATAAGCGATACTTAGTAGACTTTTAATTGGGTGTATGTACAGGTCCTACATCTAATTTAGAGATAGAAAAACCTTGGTTAAGTCTCGGTTCAATGTTGCACATGTTTTGCATTTTTATAAACTAGTTATTGAATAAATATGCATAATTCTTGGAATACTTTATAATATTATGTCGCGACTTATGATGTAGGTCCCGGCTAATTTCTTGGAGTCTTCTCGTTGGTTTTTGATTTCTTGATTGCTCTCGTCTCTTCTATACGCGGTGAGTTCATAGCCCCACCTTTTCTCTTTTAATGGTTTTCATAAACTGTTTTCGGGGTGAGAATACATGCTCATTTTACCAAATTGATTTCTACTACTTAAGCGTTACATGGCTATTTTTACTAAAGCTTTTACTTGCTTACTACCTGAATTTTTAATAGATGGTTGATTACTTATGAACTTACTAAGTTTGATTTGCTATGCATGTTTTTTTTCCTTTGGACACAAGTGTTGTTTCAAACTGTATGTTATGCCTGATATTATTGCCTAAGTACCTTCTCTGCCACTTAAGTCCCCTGTTTATCATGAACCGTTAGTTGCTAGTGTAGTGAGCGCGAGTGTTGTGGATAGATCTATCAGGACTGACAATCCCCACCTTTCTTTGGGGTCACAAGCTGACTCATGGTGCATTGAACATTTGAGGTATTACTTTCTAGGATGTTTGGCAGAACATCCTACTTTTGTGGGGCATTCCAATCTATTGATTGATGTACGTTAAGGTTTCGATGTCATGAGCTTAGTGCAATAATATATACTTAGACTTGGTGAATTTGTTTCTCTTGTCTACATTACTTGTTTTGGACTTCAGAATACGTACTTAGTCCACCATTACTTAAGTCTTGTGGTCCACTTTTAAATACTACTTGATTTACTGAACCACTACTTGGATTTCAGAAATAATACTTTGAAATGCTGTACGCCACTTTTCTTACTGGAATATTACTTGATTTATTTCAATACTGCTTTTACTTAAACCTATGAATTCACCAACATTATTGTTGACTTTTTTGCACGTATTTTCTCAGATCATTATCTTGCTAGATGAGCATTGGGAGCATTCGAGTCGCGTGGATATCAAAACTTTAAGACTCAGTTTTTCTTAACATTCGATAATCATTTATCTTTAAATATACAAATGAGCTATGTTTGAACTCTTGTAATTTTTGTTAAAAGCAAATTATTGGGACCTGATTTTACTCTGAAGTTTTAATCGAATGTGACATTTTATTAACGTCTCTTTTGAGGTCGTTTACTGTAGCTTGTACTTTATACTATGAAGTAGCACCCCAAGTGGCATTCCGTTGCAGTCCAATTTTGAGGGTGTTACAGATTGGTATCAGAGCACTCGTTATAGCGAACTAGGTCGTTTTCGAAACACTAGACTATAACCGTTTTTCAAAAAAATTTAAGAGTCCTTCACCATTGTCCGATATCCATGCGCGCTTGCTCCCATGTAACTTATACGCTCTCTTTTGCACTTTTATTGCTATTGCATGAATAACTAGTATATAATCCTTGATTTTGATTTCGCTCTCCTATGTCTATCTTATGACGTCATACTATTTGCCTTATATCGGTCGGTTATATATATATATTGACCACTCCGATTATCGTGTACTTCTTGTTTCTTATTTTCTCCTTCGAACGTTGATACTAGTATTATATAAGGATACTCGTACATATATGGGATACTTTCTTATTGATATCTTACGCTTATATTTGGGATCACTGCCATCTATATATATATATATATATATATATATATATATATATATATATATATATATATATATATATAAGGGTAATGTATATAAGTGTCGACTATTTTCGGTCACTTACGTTTATATTTGGAACTTTTGAGTAAAATTGGTATAATGTCAAAATTTTACCTTGAAGTCAGTAACCATGGTATTTTGTTGGGTAAGTCAACATACAAGGTGTATGTGGGGGCTTTGGATGGAGCCGTAACTCCTCCGAATAAGTTAGTTACTAGCAAATTTATAAAACTAGTCCAAATGGGTGACCGGCAGATGGTTGGTGTGATGATGGGAAAATTTTAGCTTAAAACGTACTGTGTTTTTACATAAATGAATAGTATAATACCTTAGGTCCTAGTGGCGAGTTGGATGGAATGCCAACTCTTGTTCGGTCTATGGTCGTGGATCGGACCAAAACCGTGGAAACGAACTTAGTGCGAACCCATAATTTACAAGGCAGATTATTTTACCTAAATTGGATATGTTTTGAATTGGAGGCTATTGGGTTTATACATGGGTGAAGGGTACATCATGTGAGGACCTTGTGGTTCTTTGGGTAGAGCCTTAACCATTCCGGATGAATGGGTTACGACCAAATGGTTAAAATAACTAAAATTTGTGCCCAGAATTTCAAACTAATTTATGACCAGAATTTTTTTATACTAAGTGCCCCATTTTCCATATCAAACCTGTATAATTTAGATAAACTTAAACATGGGCTTTTGTTTGGTGTCAAACCAAGTTTTAAAGTGGGAATTACGCTAAAAACGATGGGACAGAAAACGAGTTATTAATCAGATCTTGCTTGTGAGTGTAAAACAATAATTTGACTTAGGACCTGAACACTTTGAGTTAAATTATCTTGTAATCTTAGTAAATTAGTGTCTTACATCTTGTTTGAGGCGAAAACCTCATGTTTATACCTATTACAGATTTTGGAATATAAGTATATTAAGTCGGGCAATGGCAAAAATTGTTATGTGATATTAATTACTACATGTGTGTATAGTACTATGGTACGTCATAATAAGTTCTTTTACTTTAATATTTTATGAGCGATGTGGTGATCTCAGAAATATTTACGCAATTTTACTTTACTTCCTTTTGATGATATTGGCATTCGGTGTATTTTGTCAAATCCATTAGTTATTTTGTTGTTCAACGCCGAGTTTGAACACTCTCCTTATGCTTTTGAATCGCATATGTTGCTTGGTAACCTATTGTTTTAAAGTCTTTTAGTTGATGGGAGTACGACTTTAGCTTGTCACCTCGGAGTGTGCTTTCATTTATTATGTGAACGTTACTAAGATTCTCTTAATAATCGGCACCCTTTTGAATCAACGGTTGTTGGAGTTTGCTTGATTACTGGTATTCTTTTGAATCAACGGTGGTTGGAAGATTGTTTTCAGTATTCGTTAGAATCAACAGATTCAATTAGTAATGTCTTACTATTATTCTCGTTACTTGTTGTTATGATTTTGAAGGATCATGCCGTCAAAGAGACATTTTCCCTTTTATTTAATGTAGCATTTGGTCTTGTTTTGGACATTGTGTTTTGTGTCGGCCATGCTTAAGTAGGATGATTTATAATCGTCTTATTGAAATGAATTGGGACGCTTCTTCATTTGAATAAGGAAATTATAAACCACCGAACCATAAGTTTATAAGTTCTTACTTACAAGGATTGGGACGCCTTTTTTTGTAAGTAATAAATTATAAATGAATGGGCTTATGTGTATCCGACATGGCGTGTGTTCAATTGTGTGAATCATCCTTTGGGCTATGAACTCCTTTCAACTCGTAATGTGTACAAGGATTTATCCGAATTTGTATCGACTGCCGTGAGCTTGATAAGATATTAGTATCTTTGTTGAAAACCTTGACGATGGCTTGTGTATATCCTCACCGCTTCGTAAGTAACCATTCGACGATTAATACGAATTGAGCGTCGGGACGTCGCTCCCTAAAGGGGTGGATACTGTAAGAACCCGAATTTAAGGTCATTATTTATTTTGACTTATATATTTATTTTCTAAATTTTAGAAAATATTCTATTTTATTATTTTGTCGATTTTGAGACGAAAAATCGTTCGGATTGACTAAAAGGCTATCTGCGTTTAAAAATTTAATCGTTTTTGAGCACGAAAAATTCAAATGTTCTTCTTTATTTTGGCCTCGAATGCCAATTATATTTTATTTTATATAAAATATTATTTTTAAAAGTTTACATGTGCAACCGAGTTAAATTTTGCGTTTTAGGAAAAAAAATGTCGGACTAGGAAAGGTTTTAGGGCCCGAGACTTATAAGTATTATTAGTTAGGAAGAAGCGGGCCGAAACCCACTCCTCCCTCTTGCTATAAACCGGCCATAGGCCCCAAACCATACACCCTTATGTTTTAAACCACTTAACTAACCCATTAGCTAAGTTAGGCCCAAGACCCAAACCCAATATTCTTTTTATTTATAACAACTCGACATACACATTCTGTAAAATAAAAAACACAGACAAAAAAATTCTTCTTCCCTTTTCTTTCTTCCTGTTTCGACACATAACCCACCAAAACCCTTAATTGATCATCAAAACCCCATTAAATCTACTCCTTTTCACCTTAAATCAACACTATTATAAACCCTAATCATTCCCCAATGATAAAAACCTCCATGCAACAAGTTTAGAAAAATTAATTATTTTTCAAGAATCAAGATGTTGAGGTTTGATCTAATTGTTGGGTACAAGATGACCTAAAAAGTGTTATTGAAGAAGTTGTTGCAAGATTTAAGTCAAAAAGTTAGGATTTTGGTTCTTTGGTTGTTTGGTGCCGCGGCATAGGCTCAAACCCACATAGGGTTTGTGTTGTTGATCATCATCTAGCAAAAACCTCATTGTAAGTATCCTTTATTTTTGGTTATTTTGATTAATCAAGGTTTAATTGAGCATGCATTGGTTTTGATTGAAACTTTATGGTCATGCATGTTCATAGGATAGTTAGACATTGGTTTGATCTTGGAATTGAAGGGATATTGTGATAATAGATTGAATGTGGTTATTGTTTGAGTATGTGGATGGCGAAATTGAGGCTTAGAAGCTTAGATATTAGGCGAAACACAAGGATTTTGGGGACTGTTTTGGGACAGCAGGTTGTCGCCCCATTTCCTCAAAATGTTTGGCTTGTGCCTACTGATATTATTTGATATTTGGAAAGTAGACACTTAGGGGATCATGTGGTAAATTGGATGCTCAACCAACTCCTCCGGATGAAGGAGATATGGTCAATTTACGATCATGGGTCAAATCTGGACCTTTGAATATAAAACGTGTTAATCTCTAAAATTTTGAACTAAAAGTTTGGGTTTTAAAGCATGAATCAGTACTAGATATCTTAGGAAAGCTTTATCACTTGGCCTTGCATCCATTGCTATCTTAGATTAGGATTTATGGCCAAAACCGTAGGAATTAGAAGTTCAGCCAACTTTCTGGTTTGACCTTTTGGACCTTTCGGTTCAGAAAATCCATTTCCCATGGTATTGGTGCAATGGTATGATGATTGGCTAAATGTCTGTGAAAAACTAGCTAAAGGGGCTTTTCAGCGGGTGAAAGACTCAATTGTTTACCTTTTATAGTTTAAGAGATACAATGGCATGGACAGTCTAACTTATTATCTGGGAAAACACGTTTATTTTTGAGTTTCAGTTAGTAAAATGATAACTTTTCTCTTAATGGTAAACAATTGGAAGGATTGGGCTTAAGTGTTCTGGAAAGTAGAATCCAACGGAAATTTCCAGAGGCTAATGCCTAAATTTCATAGCCTTAACGTTTGAGGCAATGCTCTTTGGAATCTAACCCAAACCAGAAAATAGACTTTTACGCCTAGTTTAGAAAAATAAAAGTGCGACCACTTAGTAAAAGTTAAGATTTGATAAGCGATACTTAGTAGACTTTTAATTGGGTGTATGTACAGGTCCTACATCTAATTTAGAGATAGAAACACCTTGGTTAAATCTCGGTTCAATGTTGCACATGTTTTGCATTTTATTAAACTAGTTATTATATAACTATGTATAAGTATTGGAATACTTTATAACATTATGTCGCGACTTATTATGTAGGTCCCGAATAATTTCTTGGAGTTTCTCGTGGTCTCGATTTCTCGATTGCTCTCGTTTCTTCTTTACTTGGTGAGTTCATAGCCTCGCCTTTACTTTTACTGTTTTATTGAAAACCCGCGAGGGAGATACATGCTTGTTTTAAAATTGAACACAAGATTGTTTGGTATGCTGGACCCGTTCCTGAATTATATTTTGCACGAGTACCTATCGCATAAAGTCCCTAATTTCATGAACTGCTTAATTGCTTGGATTAGTGAGCGCTAATACATTTGATAGATCTATTGGGGTTGACATCCCCCGTCCGGGGTCTGGATCCATTGTGGGAACACCCTTGAACGGACGATTTGTGATTAGAGAAATGAGGTATATTAGCGATGATACCTCGTGTGGGGGCAAGGAAAATTGTTTATTTCATATGATAATTTATTACATATGTGGTTGATGTTAACGCTTGCAGTGTCATGAGCTCGGTGCAAATATTTATATAACTTGTTTGATCCACAATGTTATAAGATGATGTATAAAATAAAACTTGTGTTCATGTTATGGTTTATGAAAAACTCTATGAATTCACTCAACGTTTCGTTGACTTTTTAGCATGTTTTATCTCAGGTAATCAAGGATGATGGATGACTTGGAGCTCACGAGGATGGTCTTGCGTGGTTTTGTTTGAACTTCTAAATATCCCCGTGTTAAAAAGTTTATAATACAATTTGGTATTTTGTGAAACTTGACCTTATGATGGGTGACGTTTATGGTACTATGGTTTAACCATATGTTGAATGTGGGATATTGTTCAAACTTGTTATTTTGGGACCAATGTTTTTATAACGTCTCTTTTGAGTCGTTCTTTATGAATTATGTGTGATTGTGCTAGGAAGTAACACCCATATATGTTCCGCTGCGTTGTCCCAAAAATGCGGGTGTTACAATTGGGGTATCTCAGGTTGTACCAACAAACCAGATGGTTTTTGGTATTCAGCTTTGACTTTTGAGCATGTCAAACACTTGCTAACATAGGTGGCAAATTATGCTTTAATGTTGGGCCACCATCTCAATACAGAGTGTCTTATCAGGACGGGTCTCAAAATCCATGTTTATGCCATGAAGCTTTTCTTCCTTAACATTTTCTTCTTTCATCGCCTCATCTTGCGCGTTCAAAATCTAAACTGGAAGATTCAAACCAATGGTCATAACTACGACTCGAACTCGTAATGGCTTAATCTGTACTTTTCGGCTTAAAGCATCTGCCACCACATTTGCCTTTCTCGGGTGATAACGAATTTCGCAGTCGTAATCAATAAGCAACTCCAACCATCGACGTTGCCTCATGTTCAACTCCTTCTGGTCAAGGATATGTTGTAAGCTTTTATGATTGGTGAACATGGTGCACTTCGTTCCATATAAGCAGTGTCTCCAAATCTTTACAGCAAACACTACCGCTCCTAACTCCAAATCATGGGTTGTGTAATTTTTCTCGTGAATCTTGAGTTGACGAGATGCATAAGCAATCACTTTCTCATTCTACATTAACACAACACCCAAACCTTTATGCGAATCATCCAATAAACTACAAAGTTCTCAGTTGCTTCAGACAAAGCCAAAATTGGCACACTACATAATTTCTTCTTTAACAATTGAAATGTTGCTTCCTCCTTATCTCCCCATTCAAACTTTACACTTTTCTGTGTCAGCTTGGTCATCGGCTTGGCGAAATTTAAAAAACCTTTAATAAATCTCCGATAGTAGCTGACAAGACCTAAAAATTGGCGAATCTCTGTTGGCATCTTAGGAGATGCCCAATCTTTAATGGATTGGATCTTGGCAGGATCCACGTGAATGCCTTGACTAGCAATCATGTGACCGAGAAATTTCACTTTAGGAATCCAAAATTTACACTTCGAGAATTTTGCATTGAACTCTTCATTCTTAAGCAACTCTAAAATTAACCTAAGGTGCTCTTCATGCTCCTGCTTGTTCTTAGAGTAGATCAAAATATCATTGATGAAGACAATCACAAACTTGTCCAAATATGGTTTGCACACTCGATTCATGAGGTTCATAAATACCGCCGGTGTATTGGTCAAACCAAATGGCATAACTTGAAACTCGTAATGACCATAACGAGTCCTAAATGCGGTCTTCGGGATGTCTTCTTTACGAACTCTAAGTTGATGGTAACCCAATCTCAGGTCAATCTTCAAATAGACACTTGACCCTTGTAGTTGATCAAACAAATCATCGATTCTTAGAAGCGGGTAACGGTTTTTACCGCCACCTTATTCAATTCTCTATAGTTGATACACATTCGAAACGATCCGTCCTTCTTCTTGACAAACAAAACTGGAGTTCCCCACGGTGAGGAACTTGGTCTTATAAATCCTTTGTCGGAAAGCTCTTGCAATTGGTCCGGCAGCTCTTTCATCTCCGAAGGAGCTAATCTATAAGGCGCCCGTGCTACAAGTGCAACACCAGGTACCAAGTCAATATGAAACTCCACTTGTTGGGTCGGTGGGAGTCCAGGCAAGACTTCGGGAAAGACTTCCAGGAAATCCCGCACAGTAGGTACATCCTCGAGTTGCTTCTCCTCCGACTTGTCTTTAGTCTTCTTTCCAGTGATGTGTGCCAAAAAGACATGGCATCCTTTTAGAATATACCTTTGAGT
>BQNB010046876.1:0-43459 GCA_026074375.1 Tanacetum coccineum
CATTGATAATTTTGAGATAATTCTTATATTATATATATTTATATTTATATTTATATTTATATATATAGTAAAGGTATTATTTTAAACGTGTCAAATATCATGTATATAATATGTATATATATTAAAAAACAAGAAAAAGCAAAAAGATTTTTATTTTTATTTTTAGAAAACCTTTATAAAAACAAAATACAAAGAAATAAAATCCTTAAAACCAAAGAAAAAAATTAAAAAATGAGAAAATATAAAAAGAGGTAATAATGGCATGTCTTTTGAAAATCGATAACATTCACGGTCTTAGAAATGTCATTTAATAATGATACGAGGCTGTAAATGAAGTTCGAGCAGAAGTTTCAAAAGTTTTCAAAGCATGTCAAAATGGCTTGCTACTATTTCAGATAGCAACCCGGTCATCATCTTAAAGGCAAGTATTTCAAAAAGAAAACTTGACCTCATAACGGGAATTTATTCTCGGGCATGGTCTACTTTATAACCATGCAAAGGCTTGTGTTTACTTTGCAACACAACCCGTGCTTCCGATCCATAATACAATTAAGGTAGTTGTCAGTGCCATTTCTTTTCAAAAATATAAGAGAAATTTTTGTTTATGAGTGATAAGTTATCTTCACAATGAATCAGTGTTTTTCGTAATCACAAAAAGATTTTCAAAGACAATTCGACCACTCAAACAATGACAGCAGCTCTTTAAATAGAAAACGAGTCATCATTTGAGGGGGAGAATCTGTCATCTAAAAATCTTTTAAAACGGTCTTTCAAAATAAGTCACGGGATAAACGGATAAAGTTTTTGATAATGACAGATCACAATTTCAAGGGGAGTTAATTTATATTAACTATAAGAGCTTTAGATGTCATTTATTTCCAAACTTAGGGACTTATTTGCAATTTAGACTTAGTTGATTCTCACGAATAGATTTTAAGCTTAGCCTACAAATCTTCGAACCTGATCTCAAAGTATGTATGCGTACTAGGTTTTGATGATCCGATGGTATCGAAAACAGCAAGGGGAGGAAGTGTAATAGATATACAAGAAAGATAATGAGTAACGTGATAGAATTCAAACCTATTCTCATTTTAGAGTCATTCCGGGGAAGACAATTGTCATAAACGTAGAGAAAAATCACGTGTTTATCTTGTTACTTTCGGCAGCTCTATGTCAACCACATTGGGGCAAGAGATTATCTTGTTTTTTACAACGTATTGCATATTTAAGATACTAGGGGGAAGGGTTGTAAGAAGATTTATTCTAAGCGTGAGAAGATTGGTTACTGATTTAATAAATGTTTCCTCAAACGGTTAATCACTAAGCTTATTTTTTTAAGAGAGTAGAATTAATTGACAAAAGAGGTACACATAGGTTTGATAAGTATGATGATTCCTTAAGTTAGTCAGTATTTTACAGAAAGAAATGAGTACATTTGGGACTTAGTTGACTTAGGTGTTATCATTTCGACTACTTAAAATGGAATAATTGTGATATCCAGGACTTAGTTGACTTTAGTGTTACAATTTATATCATCACTATCGTGTAAGGAAAAATACGGACATCCGGGACTTAATTGACTTTGGTGTTACGGTTTTGAATTAATTGTGTACTTCAGATATTTGGGCTTTTTACATCAAGACTGCTTGAGGCGGCTTGCAAGAAAGTTTTAAATCTACTCAAGAAAGGATTGCTGATTTAGGGGGAAGCTAAGACAACTTCTTAAGAGAGACTACGGGGAAGACCTACGGCTGCTACAAAGAACCATATGACTCTATCATATGATGTTCTCATCATTCCGGTCAAACCTCGTACATATTAATCTTGTGAATATATAAATGTGTAGTGTAGACTTAAAAATTAGGCATATATAGTATTTGAGTATGAATTTTCAAGAATTTCTTAGTAAATTCAATTTTTTTCAAATTAACATAATCAAACATCATATAATTCCCTCATAATTTGAGGGGGAGCATTAAAAATGTTCCTAATACGGCTTGTTAATAATTGGACATTTTTCCCCGAAAGCAGTTATATTTGAATCAATTGATATCCAAAATATTAAGAGATTTAATATTTTTGATAAGGAGAAAAAATGTGATTAAAATATATGGCTAAAGATGTGAATTTTAAGATCGTTAGTGTACGCTATCCCATATATGTGCTAAACTCTTTCGATTAATCGATGCACATATAAAGGGGAAGCAAATGGTTACGTGTTGGCAGAAATGTGGAAGTACCAAAGACTGGCCATTTAAATTACTTTATTGAAGTTATAAGGTGGTTAAGTTTAGGTATCCATTCCCATGATCCGGCCAGAACCGGAGGGATCTACCCCGGGATATTCCACTAGATAGTGTAGTAGTCCTTATGTATGAAAAAAGGAGTAAAAGTGAGAATAAGGGAAAAGTGCCGACTGAAATGGAGCTAGTACTAGAACAAACCCAACAATGTACTAGTTATGAAGTCTCGGTGAGCGCTGAAGGGGTTGAAGAATTAGAAAGAAAAGTTAAGATAAAGGGTGAAAATAAAGAAGCCATCTTTACACTTAGGCAGAAACCGGGTCAATACATCTGCTGTTAAGAATCACAAAGATGATTGTTGACATTGAATACTAACATCATGGACCTATTGATGCAATGCACAACCCTTCCTATCCACTCAGAATCTCTCAAAAGATTTCTGTTTTATTTCTCACAGAGATTACACGCATTTCTATCAACTTTCTCACTCCGAGTTAGTTGGTATTGAAAAGGTGACAGTCTGCTCCAGCCTCCGATCACTAAAACCAAAGTGCACTATTGAGTCTAGAGCCAAAAGAGATCATCCATAAATCTCATTAGGACACTTGACAAAATTATGCTTGCTATTTCACACAATGTGAATAACGAGAAATATATAAAGAGTCCTACGCATTATCCTTGTGATTTTGCCAGAACATCAGAGTGATACTCAAGTAATCACAGTAAAGATGGAAATCCTGCTTGAGCCAACATCAAACAAGCTCTTGGTAGATGACTTGTGCGATTCAAATGAACCAAACTTGTGACAACTGGAAAGAAACGACGGTGCGATTCCAAGTAAATCAAACTTGTTCCTGTATATGAATTAACGGTTGATGATAAATTGTGAATTGCTTAAAACTCGCGATGTGTCACAAAACCACTTTAGCAAGTGACACATCGATTGATTTTCAAATCAATTTTTCTATTCAATTGGTGAGACAGTAACTCACTGGTTCACTCTTATCGTGTTGTCTGCTTTGAGACGTTCCGATAATGAGAACATGCTGAGTACGATGAATCTAATACACGTGTGTTAGAAAGATTCAATACTGCAAGCTGGAAATCCTGTCAAGGAGATTCTTCTTAAATTGAATCTACCTGATCACAGGTCGATCCTTACGGATTCGAAGGTTACTCCAACCAAACACGGGCGAATGACAAAGCCATATTCATCCCCTCGCTTTATTGCTAACTTTTTTAATGCAGGATACTTAAAGATGGAGGTGAAGGTACATGATTCCAGTTGTCTTAAAGATTCATAACCACATGCTCATACTCGACCGACAAAAGTTAAGACATCATGAAAGCTCAAGTACATGTTTTAAGACTTCCGCTACTCTGATACCGTACGTCTTTCTTGAAGTGACGAAGTATTAAAGTCAAAAGAATTTCAAAGAAGTTTCCGTCACTCTGATACCGAATGTCTTTCTTGAAGCGACGAAGTATTAAAGTCAAAGAATTTCAAAGAAGTTTTCGTCACTCCTGATACACAAGTTTTTTAGAAGTGACGAAAGTGTTTAATGAATTTCATGAAGCTGTATTATTCTATGCTTTCAAGACAAAGATAAACAAATGTTTGAGCATGCGGTCCAAAAGACACTATAGCCACGTGTGCGCAGTTCCACAAGAGGCAAAGTTTACAAGATGACGAAAAGAGATTATGCTTGGTTAATGATCTCAAGGTGCTCAAGATCACATATTCACATACAAGTCAAGATAAAGGAACAAGCTCAAGCCTAAATGTCGAATGTATCACTTACGAATATTCACAGGAAATTTGAAAAAGAAATTTAACGAGCACACAGATTTTTGGGGGGGGAAAAAAAAGGGGGGGGGGGACTCGCATAGTATGCTAGGTTTAAGATTTTGTAACATGGAGTGACCTCCCTTAGGGGGAGATGGTTAGGAATACGAAATTCCTAGGAAAGTGTCGGTCACTCCATAGGTAACGATCATTAGCTCGTTAAGTAATATTTAGAAACTTACATAGCTAGCTTAGGAAAAATCCCATGGACAAAGCCCATAAGCCCATCCATAGCCGGCCATTGCAAGTATATAAACACCTCTCCATGCCTTGGAGAGGTGGTTGGTTGTTCATTATTTCACACACATAATACAAGTTTCCTTTCATGTTTCTTTCTCTCTCTAAAATGTTCATCCTACCACTCTCTCTCTAAAACTACCTCTCTTTCTCTTTACATGTATGTTATTTGATTGTTCTTCAACTAGTATTTCATAAATGTTTTATAAAATTTATTTAAAATGTTTATTATTTATTTGTGTAGTCATCGGGTATCACGGGTAAGCTTTGTCCGTAAACTAAACTTTAATTTGAATATTCGCGTTTTTAACAAACGTTTTTGAAATAAAATGTAAGATATTTTATTAAATATGTTTATTAAATAAATTTTGATAATTAAATATAATTTAATTATTATCGTGTCGGTACGCGTTGTGTGCGGTTTTTCACAATTTGCGAGATATCTTCTCGTTTTCAAGTCGAATAAGTTTGAAAAATAAATTTGTAAATGAGAGATATGTAATAATAAATATGATTTATTATTTAAATATGTTTTGAAAAATTACAGGTTACGCAGTAATCGTTTTTATGCGACAATAAAGGTCAAAAAGTCAAGCCGGACCCAAAAAGTCAAAGGGTAAAATAGTCATTTAAAGTTCTGAAAATTGCCGGTTGTTACAGTAGCTACCCCTTAAAGGAATCCCGTCCCGGGATTCGATTTGTGTTAACCTATTGTGTGACCAAGAAAAGATTTAAGATTTAATAAACCAGTTTTGAACATGGCGTTGATACTTAATTCAGCAAAATTCGATGTTTCGACACTTCTTAATATACATAAATTTTGGCTAGGTTTGACCAGGATATTTAATCCATCAGAATATGTATTTTAGAAAAATATCATTACAGTTTTATGATTGATATAAACGTGTTATAAAGGAAGTCCCTTAATAGTAAAAACATCAAAGGAGAAGGTGTAGACGCGTGGGTATGTCTATATAAAGTTTTAAATGTTTAAGGGTAGAGTCTAGTTTCTGATATCTGTAATGTTCGGTGATTAAAATCGAACGAGGCTAATGGATGTAAGTATTCAACTTACTTAGGTCATAGTAGGATGTATCATGACCTGAATTGGTGTACTATTGGTCTGTAATGAATAAATCAACCGAATACTATATTGGCGGATGCTTATCTTGTTTAAGGGGGGATGCATTACCTAGTGGATAAAGTTGTATGAGCTGGGACTGCTCAAGGACCCAATCAATAGCAAACATAACCATAATAACTATAACAAACGGTGATGGGATGTGGAGAGTGAGGACATTTCAAGAAACAATATCCTCAGATTAAAGGTCAACAATTGGGAGGAGCTCGTAGGAGAGCTTATGTGATAGGTGGTGGAATATTATACTCAGTCTGTTAGTTCGAGATTGAACCAAGTCCATTAGCTCAAGAGTGTAACAAGTCTGTTAGCTCCACAAACAGTTCATGATTGTAAGGATTTGTAACGGCAAAAGTGATAACTTAAGAATGAGACCAGGTAGTTTAAGTGAGGCCTTAAGATTTTTGCTGAGCGGTAAGACACTATTGTGTTTCTAAATCTTTTTAACGGATTCCAGTGATTATCGAGTTTGAGTTCATATTCATGTCGTATCGGATACACCTAAGCCCACTCATTTATAATTCATTATTTACATAAAGAAGTGTCCCAATTTATGTAAGTAAGGAATGATAAACTTATGGTTCGGTGATTTATAATTTATTTATTTAAATGTAGAGGCGTCCCAATCCATTCAAATAAAGAGATTATAAATCATCCTACTTAAAAATTTGTGATGCAATATGCGTACTCACATAACCTTCAAGGTGGTGGCTGACATGACGATGCAGGTGCTCTAATGAGTATGGGACGAGTGTTTAAAACTCGTCTTCGGAGACGGGGAGTAAAACAATCAGGGGAGGTCGACATAGTGTTCAAAATAGTTGATGAGTACACAATTATAGTAGTTAACATAGCAATTATCGTATCAATCGTCCTATTACAAATCCCGCCCATACGCTGTGACGCGATGAAGATAGAGGTGGTGATGTGGTGTCGGTGGGTGAAGAGGGTGAAGTTGGTGGCGTCGGTTGGAGATGGTGACGGGGTGGCGGAGTGGTGATGAGGTGCGGCGGCTACGAATGCGGGGATGGTGTGCGTCGGCGGTGGAAGAGGTGGTGGCCGACGTCGGTTGGTCGGAGCTTGCCGAAGGCGGCGCCGAAAAACTAAGGAGGAGAAGTGTGTGTGTGGCTAGGGTTAGAATATGATAAAACCCTAATAGGGTTAGTTTATATATGTGAATGTTATAAAACAAAGTAGAAAGTGTATAATAGTCTAAGGGGTTTTGGGTAAATGTTACTACATGGACCAAAAGTGTAACTTTTGTAAAATAACGGTTCGGGACATGTTTATGCTAGTTAACGATTGATTCAAGACACGAAAATTACGTCGTTGCGTTCAAAGTGAGTATTTACATGACTAGTATTTCATAAATGTTTTATAAAATTTATTTAAAATGTTTATTATTTATTTGTGTAGTCATCGGGTATCACGGGTAAGCTTTGTCCGTAAACTGAAACTTTAATTTGAATATTCGCGTTTTTAACAAACGTTTTTGAAATAAAATGTTAAATATTTTATTAAGTATTTTTATTAAATAAATTTTGATAATTAAATATAATTTAATTATTATCGTGTCGGTACGCGTTGTGTGCGGTTTTCACAATTTGCGAGATATCTTCTCGTTTTCAAGTCAAATAAGTTTGAAAAATAAATTTGTAAATGAGAGATATGTAATAATAAATATGATTTATTATTTAAATATGTTTCAAAAAATTACCGGTTACGCAGTAATCGCTTTTATGCGACAATAAAAGTCAAAAAGTCAAGTCGGACCCAAAAAGTCAAAGGGTAAAATACTCATTTAAAGTTCTGAAAATTGCCGGTTGTTACATTTTAGTGTAAAAGAAAATCCATAAAAAATAGTCTTGGTGAATGCGGACTCCAATGCACTTCATAAATGTCCATGCGAGTTTTACCTGAAAAATATATGCTAAAAGATGTCAACATAAAGTTGGTGACTTCATAAGTTTAAGTAAGAAATAGTTGTGGACAACAAGTTTTAAAGTTGTATGACATGTAACACATATAATGCCAAATAAAACTTGTAGTTTTGATTTCACTAAGCTCAGGACACTGAAGCAAAGACATTGTATACGTATAACATTTTCCCGTTGTAAGGGTCCAACCTGAGACCCTCTAGACTTCGATATGGTATACGTCCATGGTAATACGTTTTGCTTACCCGGACGGGGATGTCAATCCCAATAGATTTATTTATAACACTCACGCTTACGCAAGGTAATTAACGGTTCATGATGATGGGCGTTGTGGGTTGTCGGTACTTAGGCGCATCAATAATCATGTAAAATTTGTAATATATTGTACTTGCGTCCGGTTGTAAAAACAAACAATGTATCTCACCTCGAGATTTGTAAAGTAATTGTAAAACAAGTTAAAGCGGGGCTATAAACTCACCTTAAATGAAAGTATTGATTTTGAAAAAATCAAACAAGGGTAAACGTCACAACAAGTCCGAAACGCAACCTAATTAAATGTGGGTCGATTTAGAATTATGCAAATGAAATAAAGTGATGCAATTATATTTTTATAACATTATATCACCACCTAATAGTTTGCGTTTTAGTCTTATAAGTCAAAATAATGTTTAAGTCTAATTCCCAATTATTATCCGACATTATATACTTTACCAATATTTTCAAGTAATCCATTAAATAAGTCCTAATTCATTTACTTAATAAGTATTATTTTTGAAAGTTTCCGACATGTTTAGAAAATATATAAATAATACTACAATATTCGTTAAGGTTTTTATAGCTCAAATGGACTCGAAAACGCCCGAAAACCCCATTTTAATTATCAAACAGCACCTTATTTTTATAAAAATTACATTATGGTCCAGTTTTATAAATGTTATATTTTCTTTGTTATAATGATTCACGGAACGAGTGAATACTACATTTTTGCGTACAATCGAGCTCTACAAAATGTCTTTTATAAACTTTTCTCGACTCGGACCTGAAAAGGGTCAAAACGCCTTTAAACAGGTCAGATCAGATTACTAATAAAACAGTTTGGTCGGAAAACTTACTAAACTTCTTTTGACCATATCACATCCGTTTTAAGTCTGATTTTTGTGTTCTTTATATCCACAAGTTCGTATTTAAGTCTATTATCATATTTTCAAGGCCTCAGCTATTTAAGATCAAATTTACTGTACGAAAATATTAAAAGAAAATCTGGACAGCAAGTGTTTATTTTCCATTCTAACACTATTTTTCACCCACAAATTGCAACTTCATACTAGCCTAATCTCTTCCACCAATTTTCATCAATTTCCATCACAACAATAAATCCATACTAACCTAGCCCCTTCCACCAATTTGTCAAGAATAAATATAAAATTAAGAACATAAACAAAATATACAACTTTACTAGTTTAAGTTTATAATTAACCATTTTAACAACAAAACTAATAATTCAACAAGTAATTTATAGAGTGACTAAAATAAGTAGTTTATGTGTATGTACATATTTTTATTATTCATTATATAAACTCTTTACAATGTTACATTTAGAAAGTTTTGTTAGTTTTCTTATAGAAAATCATTTAACACAACTAGTGGTGATATAATCTCTTGTATGTAATGATATGAACAAAATATATGAATGAACTTATGTATGAAATGTGCACCTTAGTATAATAAGAAGACGAGATTAACTAGTATACACCCAAATCAAACCCCAAATATTGTTTGATTATCAATTAAACCCTTAAGATTTCTTGTAAAATATTTGTAAATGATCAAAACCAACTTGTTCTTGCACCTTGTGGTTGAGCCGTAGGTTATGGGAAGCAAAAGAGGGAAAGAAATTGATTTTTTGTTAAGTGAGAAGTATGAGAAAAATGTCTAGTTGCTTCCTTTTTAAAGTGAACTTATGGCAAGTCCTAAAGTATATTTGCATATGTATAGTAAGAATATGACCATAATTGGGTGATGGTGGGTGATCTCTCTTCTTTGGCCGGTTATTAGCAAGTTCAAAAGGGTAGGTATGGATAATGAAGTGTTACTTGATCACATGAAGGCTTATGGTTGTGTTAAGGCTTAAAGTGGAATTGCCTAGATTCAAAAATGTTGCACTTACTACATATAAAAGGCGGGGGGGGGGGGGGGGGGCTTTTATGCAAGAAGAGGGATAAACATTTTAATTTTTGGTATTATGTATTTATATGTGAGTGTAAGTATATAAATATTAAGGTGGTAGTGTATAATGCATGCATGCATGCACTAAATATGTAAATTAGTAGTTTACGTGAAACTTATAAAATAAAATATGTAGACTTATAAATTATTTGTGTAATAGTCATATGACACATATGTGATGTAAACTTATATTTGTTTAATGTCGGTTTACGTTTAAAGTTGTTTTTCAGTTTACGTGATTTAACTTAACGGTTACGCGTAAAAGGGAACATGTAAGTGTTCAAAGTAAATAGTTTTGAGTTTATTGACGTATAATGACTAGAAAAAGACGGACTATCACACTCACCATCCCAAGAATCAATCAAATGACGCATATAGTCCCATAACATCCTTCTTTCAATAAGCTCATGTGGGGCATAGACAGAAATGATAAGAAGCTTAGTAGACAAAGGAATCCAAGTACCTGTTATAGCAAAAAAGGAATCAAAAACCGTAGAATTATCTTTAACAAATAAGCTTGGGTCCCATACACATAAAATACCACCACAGTAACCAATGAAGGGACTAAAAGCGTAATCAAAAGAGAAATTCTCCCACAACGCCTTGATAGAAAAGAGATCCATTTTAACCATCTTTGTTTCTTGAATAGCTACAAAATTGACTCTATGTTTCGTATTCAACTCTTGAATCCACCCTTTCTTAGCCTTATTACCAAGGGCTTGAATATTTAAAGACAATAAACTCATCTAAAAACATGACAATTGATTACCCACTTTATATATATAAATATAATATAAATATATAATAAGGATGAGATCAATAATAAAGAGATAAGAATTCCGTGAGGCTTTTAAAAGATAATCACTTTTGACCAAAGCAAAATCCTAAAAACCTTCTCGGGTCGTGTCCCGGCTAGGTGTGAATGGAAAACTGAGGTAACGTGTGTGGAATAATGCTTGAATAATCTCAAATGGGGTTTGAGTTCTATTTATACAAATAAAGTACACAAACAAGTAAAGGCAAACTAGAAACGAAAGCAATTAAGGCCTAAACACAAAAAACGTTAACGGGGCTCAAATCTCGTTCTTTAAAAAATCAAATTCTACAAATTTAACCCTACGAAAACAAAATTATTTTTTCTAAGTCCTAAATGATAAAAGAAAATTTTAAAAAAATTATGTTTTTTTGACTTTTATTTAATTTATTATGAATTAAAAACGGATTTAATCTAAAAAATTAATAAAAAATACTAAACTATTTATAAAAATTCTAAAAAAATTACAAAACGTAGCTTTGATCAAGCTGAACCTAAGAAAAATAAAAGGGAGAAACTGATAGGTGTAAAATACACATATCTATTTATACCTAAAACAACCCAATTAAACCCAAGAACAGGACGCCCCAAAATGGGCAAAAAAATATACAGTATTTAGGTTAATTGTGTATCTCAGGAAGGGATAAGATCAAAAATCACATAGAAAAACAGTCAAAAGTGACAAACACAGGACACGCGAATCAAAGGAGGGCAAAGCGAATGCCCCAAAAGCATCCACAGCCTTAGCCAATTTTCAGCTCCAAGGCCATTCTTGCTATTCCAGAAATTATTTAGTAACGATTAAAACGAAGAAATGAAAGAACAAGGCACCAAAAATATGCAATCTCTTCCCAAACCTCAACAGGTTATTTAACTGTCTAAGAAAGGAGCGGGAACCCTTTTTACTAATTCACCCGTCTTCCTCATTTTCACTCCATGGGTGTAAAAACAAAGGGCAAATCAAAATTAGAGGTGCGTTTAGGTCAATTCCAATGAAGCCCAAGCACAATGAAGGACAAAATTAGTCTAATCAAAAGGCTACTTATCCTACCCGAAGCTTCACAAGGCCACGAAATCAAAGTAATAGAAAGCACAAGAGTTTATGTAGGATTTGTGAACAATCACTCACAAAACTAACACAAAACGGCACATCAAAGGGGAATGACACCTGCAAACCTCAGGTGTCCACATCTTGATCAAACGGCCACAATTGATGATCAAATGATTGATTAAATGAATGGCAGAGATTGAAGATTGGAGAGCAGAGCTAGAGGTCCTAGAAGCTTCAGCTGGGCACTATAAATAGGCCTCATTCTCACACACAATGGGAGTCTTGAATTTTTCTTTTTAATCTAGTTTTTACATAATTCGTATTTTACAAATTTCTAAAAGGTAATTATGGCCTTTTTCAAGTATTGTAATCAGCTTTTTCAGTTAATGAAATTCAGTTTTTAATGTTTTAAATTCCGTTTTCTAAGCTCTCATTTAAAGTCATAAGCTCTCTTAATACGCCATATTGTCTCATAAGCTAATAAGCTCATTTAAAAAGCTCTTTCAGTCTATAAGCTGAAATAGAGCTGTTCGAATTCAGTAAATCATATATCGTAAACCTTTTAATGTGAGTTTATAAACTTACTTGGATCGTATTGGGATCTCACTTTTCTGGAAGGGGATCTTACCTTGGAAGAGATCCAAGACTATACTCTAGCTTATTCATAAGCTAGAGAGCTTTAGCGCCTTAACTGGTCCTCTTCTGTTTAGCTAGAGGAGTCTCTTTGTAATTTCTCTTTCAGTTTCCTTTAAATTCTAGTGTATTTAACTAATGTATAGAGTTATGCTTCAAGGTTTAGATTTGCTTTATTTAGCTTAGTATCTCTTTGCTTATTAGTGTTTAAATGTCTCTTCTAGTACTTATTAGTTGTTTGTCTTCATCTGTTTTTGCTTAAGTAGTTATAGATCTTTAGTTATTAAATTCTGTCATAAAAACTAATTAAATCCAAAAATATTAGTTTAAATAGCTTAGATCTTAGATTAAGGCTTGTTCAGTTGTTCAATCATGATTGTTAAGTTTGTTTTAAGCTAGTTTTTATCTGGTATTTAGTGTTTGTTCATTAAATTTCTCTTAAAAAGCTTTTCTCAAATCTGTCATGATGGTTAAGTAGTGTTTGGTTTAGTGCAATCTCAAAATTGCACTAACAGTACTAACCTAAGTTAGTACTGCTGAACCTTTGCACTACCAGTACTAACCTCCAAGTTAGTACTGCTTTCACAAGTTAATACTGTTAGCTTTAATTTCAGTAGAATTAAGTTTAGCTTCAGCTTATTTAGATTTAGTTTTCATTTTCTAGCTTATTTCATTGCTCATTTTAGTTTCAAAGTCAAAAAATTGCACCAGCAGTACCTTCACTGAAAGTACAGTCTGAACTTTTTACATACTACCATACATATACCTTAGGTTAAGGAGATACTGCTGAGATTTCTCACCACAATATAAAATAATTATATTAAGTGATTTAGCTCTATAAGATTCAGTAGGATTTAAGTTTTAGATAGTAGCTTAATAATCTTCTTAATCTTATAATATCAATTTCTAGCTTAATATCATTTAGAGCTTAATATTTGCTGTCAAAAAAGAGAATTAAAAGCCAAAACAACTTAGTAAACTATTTAAGGAAGTGTAAATTTGATACTATTAGCTTATGGAATCTAGATTTTCTAGCTAATTAGATAGATTATCATGCGTATTTATAAGTCCTTTAAGTTTCAAGTATCATAGTTTAGCTTATTTAAGTCCTTTTAGCACGGATAATCAAGTAAAAACAATTGCTATTTGAGTTTACTTTTGGCTTAATTCCTGAGTTTAAGCTTATTTGAATTGAATCGATTTTCAGTAGTATAAAAGTAGACTTAAGCTTTAAATTCTTTCATATTATAGATTACGGCTATATCATAAGATCTTTTAGAACTTCTTTCCTTTTTCAATTTGAACTATTTGTTATTTTTATAGCTTATGTTTCTAAAACCAAAGGGTAAACCCTCCTTTCTGTAACAGCTTATCTAATAAGCTCTTTTTAGAGCTATCCTTTGAGTTTCGTTTTAATAAGATGCTCTATGTTAAAGAATGTCCCCCACTGTACTCCTTATACAACTTTGCTCTCTTTAGTTTATTTATCAATTTTTAAGAGCACTTTTCAAATTTATCACTTCATTCTTCGTGACATAGCTTTTATCGGGGTAATTCTAACGGGTAGAAAAGGGATAACTTTTTCGATTTTAGACTCATCTAAAAACATGACAATTGATTACCCACTTTATATATATAAATATAATATAAATATATAATAAGGATGAGATCAATAGTAGAGAGATAAGAATTCCATAAGGCTTTTAAAAGATAATCACTTTTGACCAAAGCAAAATCCTAAAAACCTTTCCGGGTCGTGTCCCGGCGAGGTGTGAATGGAAAACTGAGGTAACGTGTGTGGAATAATGCTTGAATAATCTCAAATGGGATTTGAGTTCTATTTCTACAAATAAAGTACACAAACAAGTAAAGGCAAACTAGAAACGAAAGCAATTAAGGCCTAAACACGAAAAACGTTAACGGGATTCAAATCTCGTTCTTTAAAAAACCAAATTCTACAAATTTAACCCTACGAAAACAAAATTAATTTTCCTAAGTCCTAAATAATAAAAGAAAATTTTAAAAAAAAGAATTATGTTTTTTTGACTTTTATTTAATTTATTATGAATCAAAAACGGATTTAATCTAAAAAATTAATAAAAAATACTAAACTATTTATAAAAATTCTGAAAAAATTACAAAAAGTAGCTTTGATCAAGCTGAACCTAAGAAAAATAAAAGGGAGAAACCAGCTTATCAAATAAGCTACGAAATAAGCAGAAAATGGCTTATAAGCAAAACTGTCTAAAAAAGGGGTAAAAGAATAAATGTTGCAAAAGAAAACGGAAAAGACCCAAGGGCGCTAGTGGTGTGGAGTGTGTGTGTTAAGTTATAAAGGTTGAGTGGGTAGAGGTCAGGGGTTCGAGCCTTGCTCACCCCTGACTTCCCTATTCCCTTTTTTTTGAAAAAGCTATAGGACCTAAAAATAAGCAACTTTTGAAAAATGACTTTTTATACAAACCACAAATAAGCACGGAAATAAGCAAAAATAAGCTGACAGAATTGCTTTTTTACACTAAGTGACATAAAAGGAAAACTTTTTGGCTTTTAAAAACTAGATAAGCTAATGAAACAACAAAATAAGCTAAAACAGATATACTACTACACCTAATAAGCAAATCTAAACAAAATTAAGCAAAGAAAATAAGCTGAGAAGGGCTGAAAAGCCAATAAGCTATTTGGCTAAAAATTACTAGCCAAACAGCTAAGAGGACACTTTCTAGCTTATTTTTAAGCTAGAAAATAGATCCTTATGGCTTAGTGGCTTATACCACTGAAAAGATTGTCCAATAAGCTATCTAAATCAGCAAAGTAAAAGGAGTTTGAAACTCATATAAGCCATTAAATTTGCTTATAAAAAGGGCTGTTTTTCAAAATTTATACAAGACTTAACTTTTTTTTACTTTGAAAATGACTACTTTTGAGCTCCAATTTAGGTGTGTAAACAGATCCTTATGGATTTAAAACTATGAAACAGATTGAAATTAGATCTCAAAGAACATATGACAATTTTCAAAAATCATTTTGAAATTCAGGATAAGCCATAAAAGCTAATTGAAAAAGCAGTTTTTTTTGCTAAAAAGACACTTAACAAACTGTTGACAGATTTTTTTGACAAAAACCTTTACAAACTAATGCATACTTAAACAACACTTGTATACTGCATTTTAACACTAAAAACAATACTAAAACAACACTTAAAGTCTGTTTTTGAAAGCTTAATCAAATAAGCCACTTAAATCTGTTTTAAGACCACAGATTTAAGTGCCTAATAGAAAAAGCCTAAAAACAAGCTTTTAAACTTAAAAACTTTTAAAACCAGCTTATTTTGACTTAAAGAATGCTTGCCAAAGTTGGCCAAGTGACCCAAACTGTTTTTAAGCAAATTTGACCCACTTTGGCCCTTAAACCAAACACCCCTTTAAGACTTTCAAAACTATTTTTAAAGTGATTTTTAAAGATTTAAGCAAAGTTCTTTGAAAATAGATGATTAACAATCAATATTAAGCATTAATAAGCAATTTCCAACAGTGAATAAGCACAAAACATATAAGCAGTATTAAGTCTACGACTAACAGTATTAACTTAGAATCTTAGCAAATTAGATTTAAACTTAAAGAAAAACATATATAAGCAACAAACATCATTAATAAGCAGTTTAAAACAGTAAATAAGCAAATGAACAGTAAATAAGCTTAAAATTGAAAAATGGAAACTTATAAAGCCCTTGCTCAAATCAGGGCAAATAAGCTTATAATAAGCTAATCTACAAACTCTAGCTTGTCAAAGACAAGCTAGTATTGTCCATAAGCCCTTCCAAATTTGGCTTATCATTCATTAAGCTATGGTATTTTAAAGGGTGAATTTTTTTTTTTGTGAATTTTCTTAATTACTTAATATATTTTAGTTTGCTTAATGAAACAGGTTATATAAAGGTTCAATAAAGAGCTTTTGAAGAGCTTATAAAACACTTTTGATAACAATAGAACACGAATTCTTAAAAACAGACTTTAAAGCTAAAAATTTAAATTTTCATTAATTTATAAAAAAAGGTTTACAAGACTTTAAAAAATAAGTTAACTACCACTACAATAAGCTGTAAACTACTAACTAGATAAAAAAACTACCTGCCTTCAGGCTTACAAGAACCCTATTTATATAAAAGTCTTTGGGTCTTCAATGTGTTTCTTCTGTGAGGTAAAACAAGGGTGTGTTTCTTGTGTGAGGTCAGTCAAAAACCAATCTTAGCCATCAAAATTTTCTTGTTCACCAAGCCAATTGATCTCAACCCTTCAATTCTTGTCTTTAACCTTGAACGAATAGGGTTTAAGGGGATTGCCAATGTATCATTAGGCCCATGTGAAGTTGGGTTAAGGGATGGTGATGGTTTTGGCTTGGGGTTGCAGGGTGTGCAGGGATGATAAATAGTAAAAATGGCGGGAAGGGTTTGAACTGGGGTGTGTATCTGTTTTGGTGATACAGGGTAAAGGTTTGGGATTTTGACAGAATTGGCCCCTTAATTTGTATGGTGTTGTTGCAGCCACAGTCCTTAAATGACTAACGGTGTTTATGGGTTAAGGGTGTTGGGGGCTTAACGACAGTTAAAGGGTTTAATGGGTTAATGGTTTATGTTTTGGGCTTTAGATTGGGCCGGGTAAAGGGTCTTGGATTTATAAAAGGTTTTTAAGCTCATGGTCTTCTAATGTATTTAATGGGCTGACCCGGCCCATTATATAGGTGCGGGTTGGCCCATTAAATATTTCTTTGATATCGGCTTCGGTTTTGACTTTGACTTTTTCGGGGTTGACTTCTTGGTTGACTTTGACTTTTTGACTTTTCACGCTCTTTTCGTTCTCGTGCTCGGTTTTGTCGTTTTGGCTTCATTTTTGTCCTTTTCTTAGATATCCGTTACCTGCACAATATAAATGCAAAACACACAAATACAATGTGTTTTTGGTATGTTTTTAGTCTTTTAAGCACGTTTTTAAAGGTAAATGGCATGTGTAATTAAGCACATACCAAAATCTCCCATACTAAGATATTGTCGTGTCCTCACGCAATGCCATAAGTAAGCACTTAAGAAAACCAAGAATCTCAATCCCCCTCGACTAATTACCTCGAAAAGTAGCTAAGTGTTCATCAAAAGGAATTAAAGAATCATTAGCTTTGAAAAGCCCCGTTTTGACCATTTTTAAACATTTAAACTTATTACCACACATATTTTTGTATTTTTCCCTTTTTCTCATTTTTTTGTACTTTTCTTTTTAACCAACTAGAATGTCCGGACTTTACCTCTTTACTTATAAACTTGCATTGTTAGATAGTTTTGTTGTGATTCATAGTGTTGGTTGTTTGACATACAACACGAATAACTATTTCATAAGCAATACTTAAAAATGCTAATTAATCGGTAAAATCTATTCACCCCCCCCCCCCCTCTTCTAGTTTCTACAATTCGATTTCATAGTACTTACTTAGAAGGTAGTCCCTGCCAGCCTCGAATAATAATTAGTGATTCGATTCCACAGTACATACCCATTAGGTAGTCTCTGCCAGCCTCGAATTGACGCATCTATGGGGCAGAACCCTACAGATTCCCCCTTTCTAGTTCTACAAACGGTATAAGAGCAGGTCACTCAGATTTTTAAAATATATTGTATTTTAAAGCTTGGATCGATTTATGGATTCCGACAAATATCTAGAAGCGCAATCTATGCAAAGACCACCACTCTTTGATAGCGATAGTTTTAATTATTGGAAAAATAGATTTGAGACATATGTTAAATCAAAAGATCTAGATCTTTGGCATGTTATTACCAATGGTAATTTTCAACCTATTATTCAAAATCCGAAAACCAAACTTGATGAGGTTGTCCCTTTTGAAAAACAAACGGATGACCTTAAAAGAAGGCTTGCAAAAAATAATGAAGCCAAAATGGTTATTTACAATGCTTTGCCTAGAAAAGAATATGAATGAATTTTCATGTGTAATACGGCAAAAGAAATTTGGAAAACCTTTTTAATCACCCATCAAGGTAATAGTCAAGTCAAAGATAATAAGATCGACCTTTTGGTCAATCTATAGATAATGTTTTCGCTAGATTTAATACTATTATTACTAGTCTTAAATCTCTTGATGAAGGTTATTCTAGTAAGAACTACGTAAGGAAGTTTCTTAGGGCTTACATCCTAAATGGAGAGCAAAGGTCACGACAATTGAAGAATCAAAAGACTTGACATCACTATCTCTTGATGAGCTCATTGGAAACCTCAAAGTACATGAGATGATCATCAAGAAAGATTCCAAAATAGTCAAAGCAAAAGTTAAAAGGAAATCTCTTGCATTAAAGGATAAGAAAGAATCTAGTGATGAAGAGTGTTCGACTTTCGGTAGTGAAGACGAAGAGTATGCCATGGCGGAAAGAGACTTCAAGAAATTCTTAAGTAAAGATAGATTCGTGAGACAACCTCGGAACGACAAAAAGACGTTCCAAAGAAGCCGTGATGACAAGACCGGTAAACATGATAGAAAATGCTTTAGATGCGGCGACCCAAATCATCTTATTGGAGAATGTCCAAAGCCACCAAAAGACAAGAACCAAAAAGCCTTTGTCGGAGGTTCTTGGAGTGATAGCAGTGAAGAAGATGATGAGAAGGTCAAAGACGAAACATGTCTTGTAGCTCATGCATCAAGTGAGGTATGTTCCGAATCCTCTTACTTTAGTGATGAAAACTCATCAATTGATGATATAGATTTAGACAATGAATATGATAAATTATGCAAAATGAGTCTAAAGATAATCACTAAAAACAAAAGGCTAAAAGCCACTAGAAATAGCTTAGAAAATGAGCTTAGAGAACTAAAAGATAAATTATCCATATTCGAGAAAAACAAGGGAGTTGATCTCGAATGTGAAATGTGTCATGTACTTAAAATTAAGAATGAAAAACTCAAAGATGAATCCACTAGATTGAATAAATTTAAAAAGAGTACACATTGCTTGAATGAAATGCTAAGTAATTAAAAAAACCCTCCGGTGATAAATTAAGTTTAGGGTTTAATTCATTTGAAGCATCATCTAGTGGAACAAAGGAAATAAAATTTGTAAAAGCTCAAAAAAAGGCGTCCTCTGATGGAGGTCCCATAAATAGGGACGGCCCTATAAACATGGGCGGCCCCCTTAATGTTCTGGCGGCCCCCAAAATAAATAAGGGACCGCCACCAGAAACGCCAATATCTGAGAAGAGTGTTTTCTTTCAAAAATCCATTTTGGGTCCTAGACCAAAACACATAATTGTAAACAAAGTTAAAGTTCCTGTAGCTAGTGACTATGAAGTCAAACAATTTTATAAACCATTGTCCCAAAACCCTGATTGTTGATATCAAAACAAATTTAGATCAAAAAACCCACCTCCTAGGAGCGTCAATAACAATTATTCTCGTCCTAAAACACCGCACCAGAAGACATGTTGGACAACAAAAACCAACCTCATGGCTTTCCTTATCTTGAACAACTTTTTCACAACAAAGGTACATGACACAAGGTAATGTGGTCTTCCATTATCACATCCAACCATGCATCAATTGAAGGATGTTTGGCACTAACAACTTTAGAACCCATGAGATATTGGGACCAATGTTTGGTTATTTTCTTAATATAAATAATATGCTTGATCGACTTGGAACCCGATGAATGAATAAAAGATAGTGGATGCTCTAAACACATGACGAGCAACCGAAAGCTCTTCTCCACTTACAAGGCATACAACGGAGGTAATGTCATTTTTGGTAGTAATCTTCGCGATAACATCATTGGCAAAGGTACGATTTCTAATGACCTCTCAAAATATATAAGTAAACATGTTGATGACTTAGGATTTACTTGCTTAGTATAATGAACAAATATGTGATAAAAAGTGTAAAGAGCTTTATTTTAACTTTCTCGAACATGATAAGTGAACTCACTAAGAATGGGTAAAGACAAAGTGTAGAGGTATTAGAATAAAGGATTTATACTATGAAGTTAGGAAAATAACTAAGGATCAATTAGGTCTAGCAACGTTGATGAAATTCCACTTTGGGCATTGGAGATTAAGGGTCACGCAATATTGCGTCTCATTCAATCGTTTACCTAAGGAATTAGTTAGAAACTTACCTAGGCTTAAGTTTGAATCAACATTTTGTGATGCTTGCAAAGTTGGAAAACAGCTCACGCTAAAGTCACAAAAGCTAAAATTAGTCTCAACTGACTAGATGCTTGAACTTCTCCATATGGATCTTTTGGACCATCGGCCGACCAGTTACGAAGGAAACCGTTTACAAACCTTATTCCATAGTAGAATGACTACTCTAGATACAATGACAGATTCCATAAAGATAAAACCGAAGCTTTACAATCAATTCAAAATATTTAGAAAAAAATCCCAAAATCAACTAGGAATACAATAGTGTCAATAAGAACCGACTCACGTAGAGAATTTGAAAATGAAGTTCAATTTGGAGAATATTGTAATACCAACGTATTACTCACAACATCACGCTCCACGCAACTCCTCAATCAAAGGCGTGGTTGAAAGAAAAAAATAGGACTCTACAAGAACATGAGTAGAACTATGTTGAGACGAACAATCGTTACCACTCCAAAAGTTTATGGTGTAATTGTCTAGATATTGTGTGTGTGTGTGTTTTCTTCAACAATTATTCTTAACCGAATCCTAATTAGAGCCATCCTAGGAAAAACACCTTATGAAATCTTGAGAGGTAGGAAACCTACTCTTGATTATTTTAGAGTGTTCGGAAGCAAATGCTTCATTCTAAACACTAAAGACTACCTTACCAAGTTTGACCCAAAGTCTTACGAAGGTGTCTTTTAGGTTACACTCCCAAAATAGTAAAGCCTATATCATTCTTAATAAACACACTAGGAAAATCGAAGAATCACTCAATGTGACGTTCGATGAAACTCCTCCACCCTCTAAGACATCACCCTTGGTGGATGATGACCTAGATGAAGAAGAAGCTATTAGGGAAATCGAAAAGAAAAACCTAGAAAACGACGTTGAGGATGAAACTCTAGAGATTGACGAAATAGTCAATATTAAGGAATCTAGGAACCATCCCTTAGAAAATGTCATAGGAAACCTTAACCAAAGAACCCTTAGATCACAAGCCCAAAACCAAAGCAACTTTTATTGTTTCATTTCTACCATAGAACCTAAGAATGTAAATGAAGCCTTAGGAGACGAAAGTTGGATAGTCGCCATGCAAGAAGAATTAAATCAATTCATTGCTAACGACGTTTGGGAGTTAGTTCCACAACCTAAGAATATGACAATTATAGGAACTAAGTGGGTGTTTAGAAATAAGTTAGATGAGAACGGTATTGTTCTCAAAATAAGGCTAGATTAGTTTGCTCAAGGTTTACAACCAACAAGAGGCATCGTTTATGATGAAACTTATGCCCCGGTTGCTAGACTTGAGTCTATTAGAATATTATTAGCTTATGCTTGCGCCTTAGATTTTAAATTATTCCAAATGGATGTAAAAAGTGCATTCCTGAACGGTTTTATCAATGAGGAGGTATACGTGGCACAACCTCCGGGATTCATTGATTTTGAAAAACCGGATCATGTTTATAAATTAAAGAAAGCTTTATATGGTCTTAAACAAGCACCCAAAGCTTGGTATGATAGATTAAAAGCTTTTCTTATTAAACATGAAAAAGAAAATGGGAATGGTAAGATTAATACTCTTTGTACTAAAAGAAAAGTTCAAATCTCATACTTAATATCAAATATATGTCGATGACATATATTCGGTTCGACTTGTCAAGACAGTGTGTGATGAATTTGCCAAAACATGCATGACGAGTTCGAGATACCAGAAGGGAAACTTACCTTCTTCCATGGATTACAAATTAAACAAATGGAAGATGGTAATAATTCTTTAAATCAATCTAATATATTAAACAAATGCTTAAGAAATTTGGTCTAGAAGAGTCTAAACCAATGAAAACCCCTATGTCCTCTGATACTAAACTCACAAAAGATGAAGAGTGTGAGTCGGTAGATAGTACCAAGTATCGAGGCATGATATGTAGCTTATTATACCTAACGGTAAGTAGGCCCGATATCATGTTTAGTGTCTGCCTTTGTGCCCGCTTCCAAGAGGCTCCCAAAACCTCTCACCTTAAAGCGGTTAAGCATATCTTCTGATACATTAAAGGCACTACACACTTAGGATTATGGTATCCTAAAGGGGACCGGATAGAACCGTAGTATATCAACTCAAATCATGCGGAGAGATTCTGTGGATTCGCAAGAGCACTAGCGTATTTGTACGTTCGTTGGGATGATGTTTGACATCATTGTTCTCGAAGAAACTAACCGCTCATGGCTTATATCTACTATACGAAGCCGAATTACCGTAACGCAGAAAAGGCATGTCAACAAGCACTAATGGATGAAACAAGCTCTAATCGACTACGACGTACTACTCTCGAACGACGTTCCATCCATGTGCGACATCCAAAAGGCGCGATTGACCTTAGCAAAAACACGGTGCAACATTCTCGTACAAAACACATCGAAATTCGTCACCACTTCCTCCATGATAATGTCCAAAAAGGACATATATCTATCGAAAAAGTATCGTCCTTCGACAAAAACTTAAACATTACCGACATCTCACTAAAACCTCTTAAAACGTGATCGTTAACTCTATGTCTTCGGTTAGGAATGATGGAACACATTCTATAAATCATATTGAGTACGCATCTCTTTCTTCTGTCTCAATTCTAGTCCGTGTTCCATTCCGTGTCGTGACAACTTAAATACTTCATCCGAAGTACTTTAAACATGTTTAAGTTGCGAAATGCAAATTGAATTGTCACTCCTTCTAGTCAAATTTGTGTCAAAAACAAAGTCTAAAATCAATGCCTGAGGGCGGCCCCCATATAGGCGGCCCCCCAATATATTGGGGACCGCCAGGAGATATGGGACCGCCGTCAGAACAGAAGTGAATATGTACACCTTAAACAAAATTTTTCAAAACACAAAAACAAACACCCCCTTACCTGCAGGTGCGACGAACACAACCCCAAATCCACCAAAACTTCAAAATCACATAAAAAACTTAAATTCAAGATCAAATCAACACCAATAATCAATCCCCTAAGAAGCATTAATTGGAAAGTCATATTCTCTATTTCTTTCATTTTGAGTATAGGGTTCATGATGAACACCAAAAATTGAAATTGGGTATTTTTCATTTTTCTTTCGAATTTGTTCAATTGAAACCACTAGGATACAATGTATAACTAATATGCTTCCCGTAGATATAGGATTTGCATACATTGATAAGGTTTGTCAAAAAATTATTTTTGAACCAAAACCCCAATTTCATTTTGCAAAATCACTCACGTTAGGAACACAATAAAATTGTTGTTTTGCATTGTTAATACAATCTAAAAACGTTTTTAAACACATGCATAATGATCTCATGAACAAATTTTGAGATACATAATTCATATGTAGTTTTCGACTTGTCTAGTTGAGTAAAATCAAACTAAGGAGCGTTTGGATTAACTCTTAGGATTTTATACTAGGTCGAGTTAATCGTTACTCCACATTTGTTGCATATAGGCACACACACTAGACATCTTGTTAAGTAAGGGAACCTCACTAAAATTATCTTCTTTCAATTTTAGGTGAAATGAACTTAGAAGATGAATTACGGTACACTAAATCATACATCCCAACAATCTCTGATGAAAATTATATTCCTGATAACTTAAAACCCATAATTCGAAATCTTGAATATAGATCAATTCATGAAGGTCGTCCTTTATCCCCTGAATCTACTAAATACGACAATATTCAAAATCTCTTTCAAACTATCAAACTTGGAAAAATAATACGAAGCTCTATACAAGGAATTTGTCCAAAGATTTCCTACTTGAAATTCTACTCTTCCAATAGAAATTATCAAGATAGGAAAAAAAAAGAATCAAAACATTTTCTTAACATTTTGGGCTTTGAAAAGAACATTTAAGTTCTCACTCAAATCATTCGCCTCTCAATCTTTCAGTTCCATGTAAAAGGAGAAGGTCTTATTCAAGAAGATATCCTACTCTTGACACATTGAAATCAAATCAAGAGTCAAACACACCTAATAACAAACAAACATTGAAAATCCAAAAGAAATCATTCAATCAATCACAACACCGACAAACAATTTGTTCCAACAAAATATCTCAAAGAAAACTTCGTCCAAGACTTGAGATCTTGGAATGAAATCATTCAAGATAATGCCTTTGGCACTCTAAATGAATCACCATTTCTCACCGCATCATCATGTCACATGATGTACTGCATCTTAACAAGTACACCTTTCAACTTTGCCTACTTTCTAACCAAACGAGTTGAAAAGATCAAAAATCAACCAAACTCTCCAATGCCATATGGAATGATTCTAAATCGTCTATATGAACAAAAACAATCATCAGAAATTATCATCTTTTAACGAAAATTCAAATTACGACTATTGGGACATGAAACCGTGGGTTTATCTCATTCATCTTCAATCCATCGTCTACATATCTTCTGATGAAGACTCAAGTGTTGATTCAAATACTAGTTGAGATTTGTCTTGATTATTACTCAACATATGTATTATTATTATGCTCTTAACATTTGCTACTATTTCCTATGTTAGTGCACAATATAACTATGTCATGATCTATTGCTTGCTATATGACACTTAGTTAATTTATCTGTATGATTCTACTTGACCTTATTGCATGATCTCTTTTCTTGAATTTAGTTATTTGACTAGATTGTATGATTCTTGATGAAATGGAGATATCACTATCACCCTTCCAACCCTGTTCAGAAATTTCAACACAAAAGACTAATTTCTGGAAAAGTTTTAAAACCCAGAAAACGGCCCCGTAAATGATTGGACGGCCCCCTGATATATATGGGACCGCCTGACTTTAAGGGACCGCCTACAGCAAACACGTTTCTTTGCTGTCTTTTCTCTTTTTCTGAACCTTTGACCAATCCACTCATAAAAGGCTGTCATTTCCATTATCATCAAAACACTTTCTTACACCTCAATACTAGCATATCATGCCTTGCCATATACTCTCCTATATATATGAACATCACTCTCTCCACCACTACTCACTTCAACGTATCTCCTTCTTCATATCACCTAAAATATGTCCTCTCCTAGAAACTATGGTGAAGAAGGTCTCATACAATCAAATCATTGATCCTTGTAGACAACATTCATTTTCTTACCTCCTACACCGTCCTCTATCTCCAAACAACTCCATACAACCTATATCCTCCCCAATCTCTCCATCTTTGATACCTGCACTCCCTTACCTCCTTCTCCTAATTGACCTAATCCTACATCCTCCTCTTTACCCCCCAAACACATACCTCTATTCCAAATCTTAGTGAAAACCGGTTGCATGAACTCCTACACCTTTCAAATCTTCTTAGTATCAATATCCAACGTGCAATTGAGTTAATAATCTATCACATATCTCCTTCTCCACCACACTCACCCTCCTTTCATGACCAAGTCAACTTCATTTGGACTTTTGCTACATATGTTTTGCTTGGGTACTCGTAAGCATTCATACCTTAAAAAATGATCCTTAAACCGAATCAAATTCTCTATCATTGGGCACTCAACTCTTTTTCCTCAGCCATAAAACCAACCAATCTCCTTAAAATATCTCCTATGATGTCAAGAATCATCTCCTAGTTTCCTTCCATAATAGATGCTTTAATATGTTATGTCGTATTTATTAACATCTTATGCTTGTATTTTCTCATATATTTACCTTGTGACCATAATACTTATCTATGAATTTCAATGAACTTATTCATTTCAAAATGTGTGATTGAATCTTTCAAGATATTTGTCAGGCTAGTTTTTGTTAGCACTTGAACCTCTAATCTTGTTTTATTACAAAACAATTATCGAGATCGATCCTTGTGCCCCGAACAAGGGGGAGCTTACATCAAGGGGGAGTCTTGTATCGTCGATTTCTTTCTCTCTACTCACACGACGAGCATCCTTTTAGGGTTCGACAAAAAGGGGAGAAGAAGAATTAAACTCATTAATAATATTATAAACCTCAAATTTTATACTAAATGAGTTTATAATTTGTCATCAGCAAAACGGGGGAATGTTAATACAAATAATGTCCAAAAACGTTATTTATATTTTTTTTTGACCTCTCAATGTTTGATAATAACCAAATTGTGAAAACGTTTACGAAAATTAAACGTTATAAATTACTTAATCATAAAAATTCTAATTCTAGATTAATCATAAGGTATGATAAACAAATCATTTAAACATATTAGATTGATCAAGAAAATAATTTGTTTAAATCTTATACTTCGCACAAAAATGATTTTTATAAAAATCTAAAAAACAAATATTTTAGTCATTAAAAGAAATGTTTTATTAAAAAGATAAAAATGTGAATTCAATTTTCCCCCCAAAGGAAGGTTTCCCATAACAGATACATACCTCAACACACACAAAAGACAAAAAATGGAGCGGAGTCTAGCGGCGGCCCCCTTATAGGGGTCGACGGCCCCCTTATATATAAGGGACCGCCGGGACCGCCGCCAGCAACGGTCAATGTTTTGTACCACCCTATAAAATATTGGAAGGCCACCCGTTTCAAAGAACAGACTTCTCTGCCAAAATTCTATCAATCTAGTTTTCTCTTTTTTTTCCTTTCTTTTTAAAACTCATATCTTGATCACTAATATCCCTTTGATTTTGTTTCCAAGGATTAATTCTTTCTTCCTCCCTTCTTCTTCTAATCAAGTGCAAGAGAAGAACAATCGTATTCTTCTACATACGAATTGTTATCAAGTGATCTCTCTCTCCCTCTTCAAGATCACAAACATTCATTACATTTGTTTTGTGTCGTTGTATAAATTGGATCGCGTGTAGATCCAAGTGTGTATATTGTATATTGGTGTGATTTGGATTGTGTGTCAATCCAAGAGTGTATATCTTGTGAGTGTGTGAAGACTTAGTGAAGTCTTAGATTGGTTCTAGCTAAGATTAGGACTCGACATCTAGCTTAGTGTCGGAAAAGAAAGTAAGCGACGTGTAAACGGTTTTCTCCGCCTAAAGGGAGCTTGTTGACATAGTGAAATCTCGAGTGGAGTACTCGGGGAGTGGAGTAGGAACGAAGAGGTGCTTCGTTGCCGAACCACTATAAATCTCGGTGTCTTGGTTTGATCGTTTCTTTCCTTACCTCTTTACTTATTACTTGCATTGTTAGATAGTTTTGCTGTGATTCATAGTGTGTTGATTGGACATACAACTCGAAACAAACTAGTTCATAAGCAAACAATTAAAACGCTAATTAATCAGTTAAAAACTATCAACCCCCGCCCCCCTTACTAGTTTCCTACAAATGTGTTTCTTCTGTGAGGTAAAACAAGGGTGTGTTTCTTGTGTGAGGTCAGTCAAAAACCAATCTTAGCCATCAAAATTTTCTTATTCACCAAGCCAATTGATCTCAACCCTTCAATTCTTGTCTTTAACCTTGAACGAATGGGGTTTAAGGGGATTGCCAAGGTGTCATTAGGCCCATGTGAAGTGGGGTTAAGGGATGGTAATGGTTTTGTCTTGGGTTTTGCAAGGGTGTGCAGGGATGATAAATAGTAAAAATGGCGGGAAGGGTTTGAACTGGGGTGTGTATCTGTTTTGGTGATACAGGGTAAAGGTTTGGGATTTTGACAGAATTGGCCCCTTAATTTCAGTTTCAGCCCTTCAAGTTGTATAGTGTTATTGCATGGTTTGTCCTTTGTGGTGCTAACAGACTTATCTGTTAAGTTGTTGTGGGCTTAACGATAGTCAAGTGGTTTTGGTTTGGGCTTTTAATTGGGCCGGGTAAGTTTTGGATTTATAAAAGGGGTTTTTAAGCTCATGGTCTTCTAATGTATTTAATGGGCTGACCCGACCCATTATATGGGTGCGGGTTGGCCCATTAAATATTTCTTCGATATCGGCTTCGGTTTTGACTTTGACTTTGTCGAGGTTGACTTTTTGACTTTTTCACGCTCTTTCCGTTCTCGTGCTTGGTTTTGTTGTTTTGGCTTCGTTTTTGTCCTTTTCTCGGATATCCGTTACCTGCACAATATAAATGCAAAACACACAAATACAATGTATTTTTGGTATGTTTTTAGTCTTTTAAGCACGTTTTTAAAGATAAATGGCATGTGTAATTAAGCACATACCAACGATCTCCTTGAGAACCAATAATGGCTTCTATGTTCTTCATACATCCGTCCAGATTATAACCCATAGCTTGACTCACCTTAATCAACTCATCCATCACTTCCTATATTTAGCCACTTACTTTAAACTTTGAACCATGATTACACCCACTTTTATCAGTTGAGGCCCTTTCATTGTTATAAAACATAGTAGTCTGTGGAATCTTTTCTAGTTATTCTCCACAACATTTTCCTCAACAACATCAAGTGTAAAACCTGGATGAAATTATGGATCTTTACCTTCCACCTCTACTGTTTCTTTATTCCTCTTTAAGATTTTGTAAATCTCAAAAGGATCTTCTGATTTATTAGGATGTTCACTGAAATTGGAATCTTTACCATACACAAGGTCATTCACGTGCATGCAACTTGATCCTGAAACATGATCATACTCGTTTTCTTTATCTAACTCGAAATCATTCCCATTGTTTTCACTTTTATTCTCCTTATGATCACCCTCAGACTCATCATCAGAAGATGAATCATCCTTCTTTTCTGCAATGAACTTTGGAGACCAAGCTTCAAGCTCCTTTACATGAATCCAACGGACTTGCCCTTTAACAATTACTTTAATCTTATCATTGATAATCACATTAGGTTTAGTTTTCACACACAACCTTTTGTATGACAAAGACATACTTTCATAATCTTCCAAATCATTAAGTTCTCCCCATGGTGATACTATTTTATCAAATGTATTATGTGTAAACGCTTTAATTGGCAGTCCTTCAATAGAGATCCACACTATTCTATCATCACTCACAAACGAATTACAAGCCTGCTTTAACTCGTTGAACCATGAACCAACACCAACATGATTGCCAATCTTCTCTTTAGAGGCTATGGAATCCATGTCAATTAGAACCCACAAACCACCTAAGTAAGAAAGTTTAACATTCCCAAAACCCTCATTAGCAAGGATAAAGTAAAGGTTAGAAAGTGCATTGATATCTTTGATTTTTCCCATTAAAGAACAGGAGAAATCACGTTTCAAAAGACACGAATCATCAAGAACAATGGCAGGAAACGACTCATCTGCAATGTTAGGGTTTACTTTTTCGGATTTTAAACAGCAGTAAACGAATTTTTAACAGCTCCCACTGAAACATTATTTCTGGGGTGATAGACACTGGACTGGGGGACATTATTTGTGGGTTCCCTCTGAAACTTTACAACATTAGCATGTAGACAAAATCGCTCAATCCAAATTGTACATAAGTTTACAATCAAACGGTCCAAATTATCCACCCTAATGAAACGAACGAAAGCGAATCTTTTACCTGCTTTTGATTTCTTGAATGGGATTAAAACATCAATGACATTACCGTAAGCCACACAAACATTCCATAAATCACGAGCCAAAAAATGATAAGGAAAATTCGTAACAAAAACCGATTTAGAGATCGTCTAAGTTTGATCCTCCTTTGTGTTTTTTGAAAAACGATTATTGACTCCCATGACGAAAAACAAAACGATTAAAGGAAAAAAAACGCTAAAAGATCAAACCGAGCCCTATGGTTCCAAAGCAATCATCATGTAAGAAACTTCGTTATGAGATCGATCACAAAGTGAAGCTACTCGAATAACAAGGCCTTAGCATGATTATGACATATGGAAGGTAGTAGATCGGAGAGATTTTAGGGTTTTAGAAGGGTATCGCCGAAAATCGCCATTGCAACGTCAAGTTATATTACAAAATTAATTATCCGAAGCCAATGGTGCCGAAGGAGAACTGTGACAATTGATAACGATCTTTTTGTTCCGAAGGCAATGGTGTCGACTTTTTCTGAAGTTTATGTAATTATATCATTTCTCTTATACTTATGTAATGTCATCCTATCAGAACCTAAAAGTTCCATAAGGAATATGGTATAAAAAAAACAGATTGTGTTATCTTGTCCATCCATTTTATTTTCATCTAATAGTTTAGATTAATTTTTATTTTTATTTAATTAAAAAACTCACTTTCATCTTATTTTTTAAAAATTAAATATCTCACAAACCGTTAATCGTTACGCAAAACGAAACATACCATCGCGACGAGAATTAAATCATCTTTCTATAGAGGGGCACTTCTATATACTTTCGACGAACTTTTTTTTTTGATTTTTTTTCTCAGCCACGTCTGGAAAAATCTCTTGTGATTTCATAAAATCACATGTGATTATGATACAAATCTCATGTGATTTTTTCAGGCGTGATTGAAAAAAAAATCGAAAAAAGAGTTCGTCGAAAGTATATAGAAGTGCCCTCTATAGAAAGATAAAAAAAATACTCGTTGTGATACTTTCGACGAACTTTTTTTCCGATTTTTTTTCAATCACGTCTGAAAAAATCACATGAGATTTGTATCACAATCTCATGTGATTTCATAAAATCACATGTGATTTGTGATACAAATCTCATGTGATTTTTTAAGACGTGATTGAAAAAAAAAATCGAAACAAAATTTCTCGAAAAATCACATTGAAAAAATCACGTCTGAAAATAATCCAAAGAGATATTGTATCACTAATACTCATGTGATTTCATAAAACTTACACCAGTGGATTTTTGATACAACTCTCATGTGATCTTTGCAGACGTGATTGAAAAACAAAAATCTCGAAAAAAGAGATCGTGCGAAAGTATATAGACAAGTGCCCTCTATAGAAAGAGATAAAAAATTACTCGATGCTATACTTTCCACGAACAACTTTTTTTCCGTTTTTTTTTTTCAACACTCTAAAAAATTCAATGAGATTTGGTAACACATCTCACTGTGAATTCAACAAAAAATCCCATGAGATTTATGCTGACGTGATTGAAAAAAATCGAAAAAGGTTCGTCGAAATTATATATAAGTGCCCCTCTATAGAAAGATAAAAAAATACTCGTCGCGATGGTGTATTTTTTTTCGTTTAACGATTTATCGTTTGCTAGATATTTAAGTTTTAAGAAAAAGGTGAGAAAGTGGATGATGAAAAAATGAGTGGTTAGGATTAACACATTTGTTTTTTTTTTCCCTTGTTTTTTGAGGATCTCAACTCGTCTTCATGGGGGATCGACAGAGTGTGGAGCTCGTATTGCGCCTAGTCTTATGTGAAAGAGAAGTTTTACATGATCTATCATATGTTAAAAGATCAAATATGGTGATACAAAATACTTTTTTTTTAGATATTGTCTTTTTTAGAGTTGAGGGTGACAAAATAGTTATGTACGTGGAAAGGTTGTAGGGGTTTTTATAAGTAATGATGAAATGGATTTACTTTAGAGTTCCACTATTCCATTTTCTTTTGTTTTACTTGTATCACTTCACCATTATCTACTTCGTATATTAAAGAAAATACATCCACGAATGTAAAGTTAACCTATTTTTCTAAAGATATATATTTAAGAAAACCGAGTTAGATGATCTTTTGGATTGATACACGGCTGGTCTTCTTAGAAACCATTATGTAGCTTGTAAAATATATATTATTACTTTTGTTAAGATTATGGATGAAATTTTGACGTTTGGTCGATTAATCTACAAGGTTACACAGATGATTGTGAATATTGTAATGGATTGGTAAGTAACATATTAAGAGCATCTGGTACGGATGCGTTATAGGCCTATGGCGCGAGCCACTACCGGTGCTCGCGTTATAAACTCATGCGCCGTGGTCGCCGACCAAGTTATCGGTATTTTTTTTCCTTATTCTTTTCTGCTTGTGTTTGGTGTTTGTATTTGTAGTTTATTTGTGTATTTTGTAGTTGTTTGTCTTTCTTTTTTCCATTTATTTCAGGTTTGTTGTGACAAAATAGAAGAGTACGGAAGGAGATGATATTTGTTTTATTATTTTTTTTCTATTAGACATGTAGATTTATTCTTGCATCCTTAGTCTTTGATAGTTAGTTTCTTACATTGTTAGAGATCTGCGATGTTAGTCTCTAAAAAAAATTTGTATGTAATAGTCCCTAAAAACATAAAAATGATAATTTATTTTATTTGAGGTATGTAATGTTTTTATTTAAATATATATTATTTTATTTAAAAATGAAAAAGAATATTAAAACTATGAAGCCCAAGAGATCCTATAAGTTGAGTGATTAGAGAGTCTATTTTGCTCAAATTTACAGCATGTGAGTTGAGAAACGCATATAACACCAAATGTCACCTGGTACTTTAAGTGAATGACTTATAACTAAGGGTATGTTTGGTATGACGGAATAAAGTAGCGACAGAATGGAATAAATGACGCATTACAACTATTATTATGACTGATTGTTATGATATAAAAAAATGTAATCGATAATAAAAAGACTAATATAGTCTTTGATAATTTTTTTATAAGTAGTTAATAAAGGGTTTTTATGTAATTATGATAACATTTCAAGATGTAATGAAAAAAAAACAAATGACCCTTTATGAATAAAATTGATTGTTTTTGAAGTAATGATTGATTCCATTTAATGAGTCTATGTTTTTGTATATTTGTAAGCAAACATAATTTTTGCATTCAGTCGTAATGAGTCTGTTTTTGTATATTTGATGTGCAGATTATTTCATATATTTTTTTTCTTTCAGAAGGTTGCTTATACTTTTAGATTTAAGTTCATATGGATACCAAAAGTTTTGTGAATATTGGGGGACTCATCCCCACCCTCCATCTTCATCTCATCCAATGAATAATATTAAATTGCATCTTTACACTTGAGGGGTATTTTTGTCTTATATATAAACTTAATAATCTATTAACAACTCATTTGATACACACATACCTGCAGTTCTTTTGATTTTTTCTCTCTCTACAACGATTCACAACTAATCGATCGATCAACACAAACAACTAATCGATCGATCATCAATCGATTAAATTATTTTAAATCGATGATCTCCTTCTTCAGTTGATTAATATCAGGTTCAGGTCTGTTTGTATATGAGCTTATTTGATGTGAATAAGCTTACTAATTTATGTGCTTATAATTTAGCTTATTTTGAACGAATTATCTAGATTAATTATTGCTATTGATAAGCTAATTTATTAGGTGATTTATATTAGTAAGTTTATTAATCATCATAATCTGTATTTGTTTTGTTGAATTATAAGCTAGCTTATTAGCTTATTTGGATGAATTATAAGCTATCTTATTAGATTATTTATATTGCTAGTATTAATAAGCTTTATTATTAGCTTTTTTATATTTTTGGATAAACTCTAGTAGATTAATGTGTTGATATAAGCTGAAGTAGGGTGTGTTTAGCTTATCAGTTAGCAATAAGCTGTTTTAAGTAGGTTTTGGTTAACGTGTTTGATATATCATATATGATATATCATATATGATACTGTTTTGTCATATGTATATGACATGTGATTATCATATATGATATTTTTTTTAAACAGTTCATTTTTTTTTATTCATTTTATATTTTTAGAATTGAAGAACATGAATGCTTGTTGATTATGTGAAAGTTTTGATCACAACAATAGGAGGTGCTCTAAGAGGTTTGAAGATCACGAACAAGTCATGGTTCAACATGAAGTTGTTGTTCAAGAAGAAATTGTTTAAGAAAGTACTTGTTTATGTTTGATTATTATAAGAACAAGTGTTATAATTCTTTTTTCACTTGAATTTTGTTGTTCTTGATCTTACATGAATCTGATTCTATCATATATCATATATGATATTCTAGGAAATCATATATGATTTTGCATCGTTTTCTTTTATATTTGAATTATCATATGTGATACTTGTATTCTACAATTTGATAATTTAGTATCATATGTGATTTCTTTCATAAATCATATATGATTTAACATGATAATCATTGATTTATCAACTATCATACTTGATGTTTAAACAATGATAACATGTGTTCCTGTTCTAATATTTTTTTATTGGAAGTGATTATGAATGTGTGCGATAAAACTTTAACAAAATAGACATTTATCAAAAATTACATTCGCAAATGTTTTACCATATAACATGATGACATCCAACCTCTTTGTTTGAAGCTTTGTTTCACCTAATTCGGAAAGAGAACAATAGACTTGCAACTATAGTATAAGAAAAAGCTTCTCTTTGATAGCGGTCATAGGGGAGTTCAGAAAGGGTCTGATCGTAGATAGAGACTAAAACCTATGCGGGGGTAGGGGCGGATGTAGCCAAGTGGATCAAGGCAGTGGATTGTGAATCCACCACGCGCGGGTTCAATCCCCGTCGTTCGCCCATCAATAAATGGACCATTTATTACGGAGACAGAAGACAAACCTAGAAAGCTTTTTTTCTGCAAGTCATCTCGAGGCTTCAAACGCATCCAAGCAATTGGTATCCGATTGAAGCATAGAAATAGATTCGCGTCGCCTACTTGCTGAAAGCACAAATGAAATGGCCGATCCTGAATTCTATGAAGTTTTTAAGACCTTTTTGAGTTCATAATGAATGAAATGAACCCCCGGATGAGGAGCAAATCTCCCCTCCCTTTTACTAAATCATGGTGAGCCCCTAGTAGTTTACCGGACAAATTGAGTTGTCGTGGAGAAGGGGACTCATTGTACTGAAAAAGCTATTGCTAGTGCTGTACTGACTTACGAACAAGCAGTCCAAGGCCTTACCTGGCGAACAGCCTTCCTTACCGAAGAATAAGCAGCTATTTGATCCACTATAGTTCGAAAGGTCTTTCAGTGCCCGAGTTCAGTGACGGCAACAACTCACTAGTCGAAAAAGACGCAGCTAGTCTTGGTATCAAGGCATCTTTCCTTTGCTGAAGAAGGAATAGCCAACTCCAGGTAAATGCTTTTCCCAGCTCAAAGGCGATGACTAGTAGATTCGGGGGTACCTATAAAGCGAACAAATGTTCCCACGGTCATGATTGTTGACTAAACAGCCCTTTCTCTGATTCCCCTTGCCGACTCTGAACTAACTCATGCTTGAATGTGAACAACCGATAGAAAGCAGCATTCTACTAATTGGATTACCTTCTGCCTTTTATAGTAGGAATTTCTCTCTCGAACCGGCTAGGAACCCGAGAAAGGAGAATGTTCAAAGCTTTCAGCGGGCTAGTATAGTCGTCTTCTTGCTGTTGTTGAAGTTGTGATCAGCTTAGCAGTAAAGAGCTCTTGTTTAGCGAGAGTCGTATTCGGATTCTGCTTGAGCGGCCTTCTCTGAGTTACGGCAAAGGTATTTCGGTAAGCCTCGTCATCTAGTATGACCAAAGCATTCACCCTGTCTCTATCCGGGGGCATAGACTGGACTTAGTGAGGTGAGGTAGCTTAGGATGATGAAACCGTACCTTCTCACTTTCTTGCTGGCTTGACTTCTTGACTTAGAGCTTTCACGTGGCAATCGTTGATGGAAAAAAGAGTGAGAAAAGAAAGAGGTAGTTGACAGAGGTAGAATCGGCATCTGTCTCGCCTGCAGGAAAGCTTGACTTGAGCAGATAGGACACTGCGCAATCAACAGACATACTCGCGAAGAAAGCACCTACCCAGGTGGTACAACACAGCCTCGATCCTCATAAGAAAGCACCGGAACAACACTGCCTCATCTCGTTCACTCACAGAAGACCTTGCCTAGCTCTACTATCTTTCGGAAGCCTTTAGCTTGTTCCTTCGCAGTGAATCTTGGGCTAGAGAGCTTTTCTTTCTTCTTTCCTTAACAGTCGAGCTATATCATCCTGAATTAGCTATTTCTTTAGCTATAGCTTTGCCCTTCTCTTTTTTCTATTGCTTTTTTCTCTTTAGCTTGTTTTATCTGTTGAGAATCTGGAGTAAAAGGATTCGAACCTTTGCATGCCGGTACCAAAAACCGATGCCTTACCACTTGGCTATACTCCATATGGCCTGGGTGAGAGGGGGAAGCGAAGAACGAGCCGTGCAAGGACGCGGGGATATAGCAAGTAAGCAGAAAGGTTCTCCCTTTAGGACCGACTACAACAAGCTCACGACTCTAATAGAAAGAAAGGGTAAGCTCTCTGCTCTATTTGCTTGCAATGCTATGCCTATCAAAGTTGGCGAACGCTTCTGTAACCTTAGACTCGTTACGCTGTTCGACTGAACTCGTTGGCTCCACGTCCACCGAAAGTAGGTAACCTTCTTCACCGTTGGTTCCCGTAACCAAACCTTTCTTATCTGTTTTTTTCTTTCTTTCTGAAGGGCTTGCGGTTTATTACACCAAATTCAGTGAACTATTGAAGCTATCGAGAGAGTACCAAATGCTGACGGTAACGAAGGTTACCGGGCCGATGCGGCCGGTTACCGGGAACCTTTTGGTTCCCGGGAAACTACGTTCCCTTTGTAAAGTAGGCCTTTTTATAACTAATTAGAGTTGACATGAAATGGATCACGGAAGAAGACATAAAAGATGAATGAATGATTCAATCCCTTCCCACTCACACGGGTTCTTCTATTGAAGAGGTTCCCCGGGCGTACATAAGAGCGGAACCTAGATAGAACGCGGAGCACCGGCCCCGGCCGCCGATACAGTTACCATGCTTACCAGCTCTTACCATTGCCGCCTATAGATATAGATGGGAGGTAGGCGGGGCTAGCTTGCTTCTCTTCCCCTAGGCTACCTGCACATCTTATGTGCGAATAAAAGGAAGCGAGCGGCTCTTCGCTTAGTAGACGGCCGCCGGACGACGACCCCTTCTTGTTCTCGCCCAGCCGCTTCTTTTTTTTTTAGAATCCTAGACTAAAGAAGAAGACTCCTGAATCAGCGCAGGGAAAAATCCGCAAGCAGGAGAACTGTACTAACCTGCCGCCAGTTACTTTATCAGGGCTCCGCAGGAGAAGAAAGAAGGTCTGGGTCCAATTTCTAATGAAGCGAAGGTCCCCCTTACTCCCTATTCTCTCTTAAAGCTTTATAAAGCTCTAAAGTTGGTTAAGAACTATTGACTGTAAACGATAGCAGTTACAGTCACTCAATGGATATGCTCGCCTTTGGAATGAAGATGGATGAACAGGCACTTGAGCCTGGAACTGATGAAATTCGGGGAAAACATGGAACCGGTCACTATACCGGGGGGGCGAGACATGACCGCGACTTAAGATTCAAGTACCGTTGAAAAGACTAAAGGAACGGGGGAATGACTACCTGTAATAAAGCACAGGCTAATACGAGCCGACCAGAAGAAGCAAGGCTCTAGATTACCAGATCCTGGACACAATGTTCCTAGAGATGGAGAGCCCCTGCCTTTTCTAGCCTCTCCTTCTTGCTTGCTTACCTAGCTCTTGTCTTAGTGACTCTTCCTCTTTTCTAGGTTTTTCTGAGTGTGAAAACGGTAGATTTTGCATTTGCCAATGAATTGGATCCGCCTCGATTCAATCAATAATGGGATTCTTGGCTAGAGAAAGGTTCTGTGACATGGACGCCCAGCCCAACTCGGTCGGTCGGTTGGCCCACCTAAGATATTCAAAAATGATCGATCGATTTGATCAAATTTGAAAAAGTCTTTCTCACTATTCAGAACAGTGGAGCTTTCGATCAAGATGTTCTCGCCTCCCCCGTTTGGGCTCTCGCTCGAATCGGAACCTTTATGGGTAGGCTTTCGACTCAATCTAATAGCCTACCTATCGGGCGCCAATACAATAAAAGAGAAAGTTTGCGCATGGGCCCATTATCTGATGCAGAACCGATGCGAGAGGGAGAATCAATATGGGAGAAGGGGGGATTGAGAGCTTTCAAGAACCAGTGGAAAGGAAAGACTTGTTCCCTGCATTCCTTTCTTTCCAAAGAGAGTCATTAGTGCTAGGGCATAAAAGCTTTGATTGAATGAACGCCACCTTGCTTGTATTGTTTTCAAACAAATCCAATGTTGGGCCAAGCGTTGCCAGCCGGTAATAGCCGAAGGCAAAAAAGGGGGAGATAGAGAAGAGGAGATTCAGAATAGTCACTCCACTCCATGGATAGTGCACACAGATTCTTCTTTCATTTGCAATTCCTTTCGGGTCGGAAACGTGGGCTGCTGGTGGAATGAAACCTTCTCCCTCTTCTTCCGCTTTACAACCGGAATAAGGAACCTTAGAATTCACCCCGATGAAAAAATGGGATTTGAGAGGCTAGCGAATCGGAATTGTATGGAATGTCCTACTCCTGCCCGAGCTTTCCGATCAACCAATCCCCTATTTCAGGGACATCTGTGTTAGGTAGGCCCAGGGATCACTGATTAGTCGAATGAGCCCATCCCTCTGGCCTATCATTTGTTGGTCGATCCGGCTGGCGGCTCCTGCGTCTGGGGCCCCTTTATACTAGTTTGCTGCTAGGAGTCCCTCTAGTCGAATCCATAATCCATAGAAGTCCCAATAGAAATTGACTGACATGGCTCTTCCATCGACGATCTACTGCTCCCTCTTAGTTGCAGATGCCCATGCTTTGATTCGAAAGCCCTAGCCAGTGATGAATCCCCAGGAAGAGAGGACTATTGAATTCCTCCTCCCTTCAGTCCAGTTTGAACCCGTCCCAGCAACGAACACCTTCCTACTGCAAGGCTTTGCTCTGCCCTTCCACTAGAATCCACTCCGGGTCGGAGGAGCAGCTAATCCAACTTCTTGAGATATTGAAGAACGAACATTTGCTTGAATTCCTTGCCTCACCCTGAGATGAGAGGGAAGGTCGATTTGACTCGAATCCTGGACCTGATCTTTCATCCTACACCGGTTAATGATGCGATGGGAGAAGTTTGTCTTTTGTCATTTTTCATCAATGCTGGCCCAGTCGAGGTTCGTCCATGCCCAATCCCAATGGACAAACCTTAGCCCCTAGCTCTATAATCCACCCTACCCAGTCCCTGAAAGCCCTCCCGGGGCCTAGCCCTCTTTCTTCGAGTCTTAATTTCATCGTTGACGAACACCTGCGCTAATAAGACAAAGAGGGAGTCTATGCCTTGAATGAATCAGTAAAGTAACAACGGATTAGTGGAATGAGGGATCAAGAGACAGATAGGGGGAGAATGGCAATCATTGGTGGACCTTCCCTTGAACGAGTCACGGAGCTCTCAACGGAGTGGTTTAGGTTCTGGAATTCCATCTCTAGTTGGGGCTTTCGGTTCGAAGGTTATAAAATGTGGTGCGGGTTCATCTCTCTCGACCAGTTCAGCTTCAAGGGAGGGTGATCGAGGGGACCCAGACTTTAGATCTCTTCTCTATGGCGGGAGGTCTCTTTCGTATCAAGAGTGTTTTGGGGAGGCCAGGGAAGACGGATTGGATCGAGAGGCGATGCTTATACCTCTTCTTTATCGATAGGATTCCCATCATTTGCAGTCTCTCCGGCGAAGGAGATAAGGGCGAGGGACCGAACATGTTCTATCCTCAACCTCCATCCGTCATTAGTAATCTCAATTCGCTTTTCCTATTCACTAGTACAATGCGCGCTACAACTAGCAGCCCCTTACTAGTAAGGGAAAAGGCTAGCGCGCAAGGGCTGATGAAAAGCCAGCAACTTGTTAGGACTAGGTTTTGGCTTGCCCCTTTCTTCTTATTAGGAAGGTAGGTTTGGAACCCTATACAAGGGGCTGCTTGCTGCTCACCCCTATCTCTAAAGGGGCGCACACTCGTTACCACTAAACGACGAAGCCGGGAGCGGAAGGAGGGACTTGAACCCTCAACCTCAGCCTTGGCAAGGCTATGCTCTACCAATTAAGCTATTTCCGCCAGCTACGGTAGTGGCGAAGCACTACTGAGCAATTCACGTATCACTTGATACGGACGACTTCTGTTTTTCCGCCGGACCACAGTCTTGACCTCCGATCGAGCTACGAACACGAGTAGGTAGGCGGCTAGGGGGGGCGGCAGGGCTGCGCCTTTTCAATCAATCTCCGGCCGCTCCGCTATTGGTGCGAGCTGTAAGGAGTCTTGATCTCGAGTCAAGCTGGGGCGTCATCTGTCTTTTAAGTTCAGTCATTTCCTAAGACGGCTCCTCTTATTCTTTCTACGATAATCCAAACTGCAGCTCCACGAGTCTGCTCGGAACCAGTTGATTCCTGAGCCATTCGTTCTCTTTCACAGTCGAGCTATTTCATTCCTCTCGGTTGGCCTTTGCCATCCACTAGAGCAAGTAAGAGAACCTAGAGTGAATGAACTTAAAGAACCGCATGACCGGATTGTACACCGGCTATGTATATGGATGTGCATAAAGAAGGGACGGGGCCGGGGAAGAGAGAGGGAAGAAGCTGCAGCGGCACCTCACGAACTTCTTACTGGAGCAGTACTATAGGCATTTTTGAGTGTTTGGATGCACGTCTTTTGTTCATATTCCTGCGCAGTTAAGAGAGAAATTGCCCCCAAGGAAACCACTTGTGTCTTTCTTGGATATGCTCAGTCCGGGTATAGACGCTATGACGTGAAATCCAAGAGACTCGATGTATCCTTGAATGTTTTCTTTAATGGGGGCGCTTCATATTTTCCTTAACCTAATTAATAAGCCCCGGGGGAGAATGATGATGGAGAAGTATTGCGGCCTTCTCCTGTTCATCAACTCTAACCGCATTCTTCTGCAGTTGATGTTACGGATCAGCCTCACGCTTCAAGCAGCTTTGCTCAGCATCTTCTGCCGATTGTCAGCCTGTTCAGCTGACCTCAGAGGATTCCAGTCACCCGGCACAGCATGTTTATTCTCGGCAGCGATTACAGTCTCTTTCCCAGGGTCAGACTACTCCATAAGATCAGCAGTCTAGCCCAGTTGCTTCCCTTTTAGGCGCTTCCTCTAGTTAAAGAGTGAATTCAGGAGTTCCAGGCAGGCGATAGGGGCTTCGGGGGGATAACATGAATCGTATAAGCCTGAACCCTATTAGTTATGTGCTTCCCCCTTCAAGAGCTGGGCTACTACCCTAATCAAGTTCTTCCTAGCGTATAGTATTGGGCAGATTGAGTCTTTCTCTAATATAGTACCTAATAGTTAGATTAAGCATTAGGCGCAACTTCGACTATAAAGCATCCCGTTAATCTCTTCTCTTTCTGTCTTCAAGCTTCAAGCTTTTGCCTAGGAGCTCGGATTCCAGTCCTATCGGCAGCATAGTTGGAATTTCTTCCTGCGGCGAATAAAGGAAGAGAAAGGGCTCTCTAATGCCTTATTTGTACGATATGATGCAAGCAAGGAATCCTATTAGAGTGATGCAAGTCAGCCTATAAGATGAAACCGAAGATACTAAGCCTGGAATCAGTCGCTCTCTATGTCAATTTCTCTTTAGCAAGAAGCCCTGTGAAAGCTATCAGATAATGACTTTATAGAGGTCCCTCGCTGACGCCTTCATTTTGATTTTTTTCATCTCTTTATGATATGCTATCTTCCTTTAGCCAGACTTCCCGCATTACTGTGATCAAGAGGAAGCGCTAAGGTCTATCCTTTCCTTAAGTTAAGAGTGAAGGACGGATACTGGCTCTTTAGGACTGATAGTAGCTGCTCTTCTGGTAGTATAGCTGGTAGCTCTGCTTATGCTAGCTCTCTTCTTTCTTATGAGAGAGATTCGCAATAGGGGCATTTCTCTGTAAGAAGAAGGCCTGTTACAGCTATCAGATATAGGGGATTTACTTCACCTTGAATAACTATCGTTAAATGGCTTTCTTTTCAGCCGCTTTCATATTGAATTAAGGTAGTTTGCTTACTTAGTGCTTTCGCTAAGGTGACGACTTGAATGAAACTTTCATTGGGAAAGGGAAGACCCCGATAAGGAAGAAGAACAAGAGCTACATCGGCAGGACTCTCTGCAAGTGGAAGGTCGCATAGGGGCTCTCGGGAAGCTCTTTCCTTTATACCAGAAGGAAGATGGTCGAGGAGATCAGTAGCTAGAAAGCTCCTTTGGGGTAGCAAAAAGTATATTACAAAGTACATCACTATTAAGTCGACTACAGTAGTCTCATGAGCATGTAACTACATCCCCCAAGGAGAAGAATACTCTGTAGTAGCAGCAGCAGTGGCCGAGCATCAGTCATCAAGTGAATCAGTAGATGCCCGCGCACGTGAGCAGCAATCACTCGCAAGACAAAAGTAGCATATGTCACATGGTAGATCATATCCAAGCAGAGGTGCACAAGAACGAGCACAACTTCACTCAGAACTTGTGACAAAGACTTGGTGTGCATCAGAACACGACTGAAAGCCCTTGCTGCTTCTTCATTCCAGGTGAAGCTATCTTTATTCAGTAAATTGGTCAGTGGCTTGCTGATAACCCCATACCCCTTTCAAAATTTTCGGTAATAGCCTGTTAAACCCAGAAAGCCTCTCAACCCCTTGACAGTAGTGGGTTGTGGCCAGCTCAACATGCTGTCAATCTTGCTTTTATCTGCTGATACCCCTTCACTGCTCACCACATGCCCGAAATACTCTAACCTTGCCTGACCGAAAGAGCATTTCGATTTCTTCACAAACAACTTGTGTTGTTTTAAAGTTTCAAACACTATCCTCAAGTGTTGCAAGTGGCTATCTAGGAATCAAGAAAGACAATGAATTTACGAGATCTTGATCCGTTCACCCGGTTCCCCTCGCGGCTAAAGGGTACATCCGGGTCCGGTCGCATACTTTTTACCGGTATAAGGCGATCGACCTACACTACAAAAAACATACTTCACAAAAATACACTTTAATTTAATTAAAATACACACAAACACAAGGTCGACCTTGGTCGTCTGCTCGACCCAAACCACCAAAAGGTCGACCTCGACCTTTAATGTTGCTACAAGCCGACCGATGGTGTCTTTGGTCAACCTACACCGGCAGCCTATCATATGCTAGTATGCTACCTTTCTTGCTTTTATCTTTATGCTAATTTCAATAACTTTATAAAAGTAAGTCAAACAATAAAACCAAGTGCATGTTTGTTTAGTGGTCATATAATAAAGTAATGGAATGATTTTATGATTCCTTTGTTTGGTTGGGTGTGAGCCCAGTTATTTGAAATGAAAACAGTGAATGATAGTCATAGATTGAAAGATGAGGTGATACGTACCTTTCAACCTTTACTTAATTTTTATATTATTATTTTAACTTTTTTTCATCTTTTTTGTTTTTTTCCACTTAAATTGTAAGGTCAATGCAACTTATAATGAATA